>CAJNJA010018254.1:0-35814 GCA_905231915.1 Symbiodinium necroappetens | reverse complement strand
TACATACATACATACATACATACATACACATATACATACATACATACATACATACATACATACATACATACATACAATACATACAATACATACATACATACATACATACATACATACATACATATGTGCGTACACATACTATCATACACACGCACACCCTCATAGATGCGTACATACATACCCACACACACACATACATACGGACATATGTGTGGGTGTGTAAGTATATATATATATGTATGTATGTATGTATGTATGTATGTATGTATGTATGTATGTATTTCTACAGAGAGAGAATGAGAGAAGAGAGAAAAAGAGAGAGAGAGAGAGAGAGTTCGCATATCTATATATACACATAGAGCATACATCCACAACCCAAACCCTCTCTCTCAGTATCACTCACTCTCTCTCTCTCTCTCTCCTAATCTCTCTTTTTTTCCCTAAACTCTGGGTCCCGGGCCGGCCCTTGGCTCTCAGTGCGCCGCTGGTGTCGACGCCCTGATCAGCAAGGCCTCGTGCCCAGGTTTCTTTCGTTTGAAGGTCAGGGGTTTAGGGTTTAGGGGCAGGGTTTTTTGTTTAGGGTTTAAGGGCCCCTAAAACCTAAACCCCTTTTTTTGAACCCAGACTCTGCCAATCAGCTGGGAAGCAGCCCTAAACCCCTCAACCCCTAACCTTAGAATCGAGAGTTGATCCAGGGTTTTTATTGTGGTGGTTGGAGTGGCGAAAGAAGAGGAAACCGTGAGATTCTGCAGTTTTGCCACCAAGCATTCTCAAGCGATTCTTTGCAGGATGCAGAGTTCGGTTTTTCTTGTGAGACGGTGGATTCAGGGTTGATAAGAATGAAGCCTATGCCTGTGCTGTAATTTGCATATATATATACACACACACATAAAAATGATCAACCTTTACGGAACTCCATAGGGCTGTATGCATTAACGAAGATTCATAGCTGAGCTAACAAGGCTAGGGATGTCAGTGCGCGCTGCTCCGGATCTTCAAAGGCTTGTGTTCAGGACTTCTTGGCTGCTCCTTGGACTGGGATTCGAAGTTTGGGCTTCGTAGGGTTTGGAGCTTGGGCTCAGGGTGGGGTGGCCAAGAATTAAGAATTGCTTTGCGATGCAGGAGAAACTGTAGCAATGCAAACCAGTTCATGAACCTCTGTGAATCTCTCACATGTATGTGGTCAGTTTTTCTTTGATCCTACTAGTGCCTCCCCAAGTGGTGCCACACTCTTACGGTCTTAAGGCAAGGACGCCCATGCACAGACTAACCCAAATCTCCTCGACCACTCGGCGTTCCCTAGAAGAACCGGACAAAGCAGAACCATGCGTACTCCGAGCTCTCTGTCTGAGAGAGTAAATGGCTGTGGTGTCATCGCTTCGGATCGAAGCCGCCTTCCAAAATTGAGCTTCCCAGCGCATCGTCACCCACCTGTCCGACAGCTTCAGCCGAAAATTCGCTGGGCCTGCAGCCCGTTCCTATTCTTCCAACCCGCCCAGCTGACAAGGTCCGTTGCGATTCAAGACCTACGCCAACTGTCAACCATATCAAGCTACGGAGTATCTGGCTTCGTCGATTCTCCTATTCCTAGCAGAGAGGACCGAGGCTTCGGTCCATGTGGGCATCCTGGCTACACAGATGTAGCAACAAATGCAGGAACCGAAGCTAAAGCTGGATCGAGCTTTGGTGTCAGAGTTCAGCTCTCATGCTCGGACTAGCCAGGCAAACCTCATACCTATAGGCTCATACCCTACCCCCTTTTTTGGCTGCTTACAGTTCCATAAAGCTGCAGGTAACGCGCGCGCCATTATGACCGTAGGGTTATGGCACGGTCCACGGGTGCATAAGATTCGCAAGAATGCAGTAAACGTGGGGTTGTGTGCACAGGTTTGACGAAAAGGTTTGTTTTGGGTGCTTGGGAAAAGTACAGTTTTTGCCAGAGTTTTGCGTGTCGAGGCACGAAAACACTGGCCCCAGTGAGAGATTTCTAACCTTCCCAATGCGAATTGTGCAGCCGGCCTCTTTTCACAAAGCTATTCTTGTTCTTGGCGTCTGCCTACCCGTCGACAGCTGATTTGCAGTATCGGGACGGAACATAAAGGAAAGCGAGATTCTGATGATGATGATGATGGTGATGATGCACATCCCACAGACTAAGCGAACAAGGGAGCGATTCAACATGCGCGCAGACACCTTTGCTTCCAGGCTGGTACCGTTTGTCTATGGTGGTGGCGCGGGCGCGTGCACATGTTGCCTTTCTTCCAGTCGACATGCATACGAACACCCATTCATGATACAGCAGCGCCGCACTGCAATGTTAATACATGGAAATTACATGGCCTTCGTCAGGAGTCGTGTGTGACTTCCCAGGCGTGCTAGTGCCGCAGCGGTGTTGGCCGCATTGCCCCCTCCGCACCAGGCCGTCTGCACGGCACGCACCTGACACAACAAAACAGTTACAATCTCACACTCATTCAATGTGGCGTCTGGATTTGCTGGGGCATGATCAGGGGACAGGTTTGGGAGGTTGCAATCGAAAAAAGCGGGATGCACAGACCACATGCACAGCTGGCCAGAAATTGTAGGGACCTTCGCGTCCGCCTCTGGGAAAGCCTCCAGCTGCTGAGCGAGGTCCTCCCGTGTTTGGGGTTGCGGTTCCGGGCTGGTTTAGCTGCTGGGAATATATGGGGTGCCCGGTGCTTGTAATTGTAGGTTCAAAACTTTGAGCCTCAAGGGTTCTACAGGAATTGCCGAAAGGACTCCACCTCTTCTGCTGGAGAGCTACAGTACTATGCAGGGCTCGCACATATAACTCAACTGGTCGCTGGTCAATTATTACTCCTTGTAGGGCTCATGTACAGTATATTCTTGTAAGATATAGAAAGCACTCCGGACCCCATCCCTAGTGAACTGAGTTTGCCCTTGTATTGGGAATGTAAAGCCACAGCAGCCACTGCGTGCTGGGAAGGTGTTAGTGGCGGGAAGAAATATTTTTCGTGTATGGAGGAGAAACCGCGGCTGTGGGGCCGTGGGACCACGGTACATTCAGGCTGGTGTCGAGAGACAAGAAAGGCAGCAGTAACGACAGCAACGAGCAACATGACACCGCTGGAAGCCCAATCTTCATTCTTGGTGATGTTAAATCCGTGTACCGCTGCATCTGTTGATTCACTCAGGACAAGACCCAAAGCAACAACTGCTTGTTGCCTAGTCCTCCTGGCACTTAAGCTCATCATCCTGCTAAGCACTGCCACAAAACCCTGCATCCAGTGGTAAGGGCCCTCTAGCATAGGCTCGGGGGTGGCTGCCGGACCAGGATGGCATGAGCTTCGGAGCGTGATGCAGACCCTGATTGATCAACCCCCGCCTTTCCTTAAGGGCCTTAACATGAGGACCCCCTTTAGAACCCTATAATTCTTGTAGCATGTTTGTTCATCAGGGCTCTACATCAGGGAGAGCCCGGCTCGCCCCCACTACCACTCGGATATGTCGGCGGCTCGATTAACGGTTCAGCTGGCTTAGTTGGTTGGTTGAGTTGTTGTGTATGAGGAATCTAAACGACAGCCGCCAGCCAGGAACATGAGCCCTTGGAAAAAAACATACAACATGTCCACGGACAAGACCTTCCAAACTCTGGGTTTAGGTGTTGCGCGCACTTCGCATGCATCGCAGGGTAAAGGCACCGCGTTTCGCACATAGACGGGCACACGTGTTGGTTTTTCACTGAGACCCGCACCATGCAGGCTAGTCCACAGACCACCTTGGCATGCTTCAGTGTCCGTGAGGGCTTTCTACTGGCTGACCTACTACATGTTGCTTGTTTCGACACATACCCTATCCAACAGTCCTCAGTCACACCAACCGTTTTTCTACTACTAAGCCCTCTCGGACGGTACAGCGAGGCAGGTGCACAAGCTACCACCTGTACGCGCTACGCCCGGCGCTCCAAAGCGCTCACAGCGACTAGGGCTTGAGACTGACAGGGGAGACGGTACGATGTGCGGGGCCTTTTGCTTGAAGACCCCAGCTGTGTTTTCTTTTGCGACAGGTCTACAGTCGAATGGTGGCGCAGCGAGCTCTCTGACATAACCTTCTCCGTTGACGCAACTTATCCACAGAACCTAAGCCGAAAAACAACCGGAAACAAATCCTTATAAACCCTAAACCCATCTAAAACCCCCTAGAACCCTGCATTGCAAGCTCACTCCTTAAGCGGAGCCTAAAGCGTGGAACTTCGGCGCTTAACTATTCTATCTAAGCGAGTAATAATTATAATCCATGAAGCTTGCCTTGGTTGGTGATAACCCCGCGGGCATATGTGGGCATAGGCTGCTGAAAGAAGCTCATACAGTAATGGCACCACAAGGGTGTTGAAGTTAGGGAATTGTAGTTAGGGGGTATGAACCTTTGGCAGAACCATGAAAACTCGCCGAATCGAAACAAGGCTGTCTGGGATCTCGGCGACTTCACTGGCAGCCTCCACCTACAGAATGTTTTCACTTCCACGATCATGGTCTGCACTGAAGCCTTAAGACGGAGTTCCCTGAACTGAGCCCTACCTAGAGGGTCCTACCCTACACTTATTTTAGGGCACCTGCTTTTCTGTAGACCGGATCGTAACAATAAAACTAGGTAACCCTAAAAAAAGGGGAGGGTATGACCCTCTACGTAGAGTCAATATGCAAGAAGCACTGAACTCCATCACATACAGTGAAGACACATCAGACTTTGGGTAATACTAGAAGTCATACTCACCAGCAGCGGCAAGGGCAAGAATGACAAAGAAGATCGCGGAAGCCCTCCAATACCAGGCCGCAACCGGCATTTATGAACCAAACCTTGCATCTCCAGAACCACTATTGCGACGAACAAAAAAAACTCCCACGCATTCGCTGTCATGCCTTCTGGGTCTTCCAGGTGAGTGCCGGGGTGATGTACGTTGGACTTTCCTGTTGGCACAACTCACTCTGGACTTTCTGTGATTCTAGTCAGCAGGACGGCAGCAAACAGTGGGCACTGGGCACTAAAACACAACATTTCATATGGCGTGCTGGGCTCTGGCATGGTTTTAGGGTTAAGGGCAGGGTCCATCATCGTGCGATCTAGGATCAGGTTTAGAAGGGGAGACTGGAAAGGGGCACTCTCTGGCGCGCAACAGAAATGCAGAATCTGGCCGGCTCGAAAACTCAAAGCCGACAACTGCGATCTTTTGCTCACCAATGCTGGTGCCGCTCCTGAACTTTGTCGAGCTGGAACTTCCCTCAGGCTACCAGTAGCTACCAGAAGGGAGGCGTCGGATGAACAAACGAAGCCACCAACCTTCACCCGTAACGGAACTAGTCAATGTTTGTAAGCAGCCTGGTTGCCATGGTGCTAGGGGTCCGGCTCAGACACTGCGAGAGCCTGATGGATGGCGCCGAAGTACAGACAGGGGTACTCGAAGTGCTACGTCACGATAGAATTTTGAGCATTCGATCAATACCTCGTGTTTTTTTTCCACGGCTTGTCGTTGACCTTGAAACCTTCCACATGACTTCATGGGGAGAACGGAGTAGAAAAGACAGGCTTTGCATTCGGATGCCCTGCTCAGACACTTGCCGAACCCTTGATTGGGGAGAGCTTCACTTTACAGGCTATAAGTTACACATACGTCTATGAGGCTCTCCGAAAGTCCGGCTTGTTGCGCTGCCTTCCAGAACTTGTTCCGGTACCGGGATAGCCCTGAAGCCAAGAAAACATAACATCTCCCCGGCAAGGCACTTACACCAGCACAAGCTTGGCATCCGCCATGCCATACTCCGCCTGCCACCGAGCATGTTTAGGATGCAAGGCCGACGAGCCCATAGTAGAGGTTTAATCTGGTTCAAAGTTGAAGTTGACAGAGCTACGTCCTTTGCACTTGGGGCTAGTCCAGTAGACCTTCCGAGGTGTACCCTCAACTCTGAGCTTGGGTAGTTCTTTAAATTAGGGCCCTTCTTAGGTCACCAAAACAGTACGGCACCCTTATAAAAAGGACTCTAAAAAGGACCCTACTTTAGAGAACTACCCGCTTGAAGGTTGCTGGCAAAGCAAGCCTGGAGGTTGTAATCATTACAATTAATTACTGCTGTTTTCATCGTTGGATTCCTTGCCAAACGACGTCAACGACGCATGTCTATGGTGAGCGCTACCATGGCTTTTGCTGCTCGAGGTGTTTCTTCACGTCTGACGGCTTCGGCATTCAGGTTGACACGCACTGCGTGCACTGCGCCTCTTTCTTGGGACTTCTTTCGAAGATGACCTACTTCATGGTCCGATAACGTATGCGCATTCAGAGATTACGACTCATGAGAACGAGGGCTGCCACCGACAAAAGCCCGTGCTCACCTTTGAGCAAGTAAGGTGGGTCACGGTTGTCGCTGCGTCGTCAAGATCGTATCACTTTGAGCGTCGAATATTTCACAAGACCTTCGGAGTTGAGATGATGAATGCTCCTGCACCCCTAAGCCTTACACAAGCCCTCCTCCCTCATAATATAGGAGCCTGAGTAATTACCAGTACTATTTTGGGGGGCTCCTTATTATATAACTATATAGTATAACAAACCCAAAACCCTTACATGCAAAAGGGGTGGAAACAGCAAGGGTGCTTCTCAAACAGGGGGCCTTGTGCTGCTCAAACAGCTGCTCCAAGGCTTCGCAATACTGGCGGTGGAAGTTGTCGATCTGCCTGAAAGTTACGGGAAAGTTATAGACTATAGGATTGGTTTTATTTTTTTATGTGTGTTTTTGTTTTTATGTGCTGAGGGTTGTTTGGGGTTTTTTTCCCTCCCACTTAGCAAGGACGAGCCCGCATTGCAGGGCAAGTTAGCAGTGGGGTTTCGGGTTTAGGGTTTTAGGGGCTTCGGCTTCAAGGGTTTCGGGTCTTTCGATGTCGACTCGCGCACTCGCGAGACCAGGCACGGCCTTTCGATTTTTTTGACACCCACATTCACTGGCGTAGGTCTAGGGTTGCAGGCTGCGTCCACAAAAACAGCCTGAAAGGTTTAGGTTAAACAAAAGTTCAAAGTTCAGCATGGTTTAGGGCTCGTGGTTTAGGGTTTTCGGCGAATTTTCGGTAGTTCTAGCAAGGATCTACATCGAATGCAAACTTCGCAACAGCTTGGCGCCGTCGTGATATGTCAAGGGCCCGCCGAAACTCCTCTCCACACTTGCGCATAGGCAGTGCATACCGCACATGCCCCGTTGTGTTGTCTGAGTGATCTGTGCTCCGACATGCACACCGAAATCCCAAACATACTCCCCAGGAAATCTCCTGCCATAGCACTACATTTCCGCTTTCTGAAGCCTTATGCCAGTCCTTATTCCTCTACTTGGCCTTCAGGGTGTAGCAACCATGGCCACTTCAAAACCCTGAAGCCCCAAGACACGGTTTCAGTGACCCCCTAAAACTAGAGTGGCCAAACAACTTGACCCAGGAAACAACAAACCGCAAATCCCAAACTCGAAGCCCAGCAGCTCATCCGGGGGATCGGGCCATGTCCCTGGGGGCCACAGCGGTGCACCAACAAGTGTCGTGACCTGGTGACGTCGACACAGCGCCAGGCTTCAGGACTTCGCATGGGCTTAGGGCTTAGGGGGGTTAGGGTGTGCGTGTGTGCGTGGTGTGTTTTGTGATGAGGGCATGTTCTCATTATTGGATATTGAGACCTATTCTCTGCCTCTATTTCTCCCTCTCTCTCTCTGTATATATATATATTTGGTATCTTTCGAGAAATACATAACTAAATAACTAAATAAATAAATAAATATATATATATGTATGTATATACACATAGATATTCAATGTTAATATTAATATTGTGCCACGCCCTTAGACTTCTTCAAGCCTATGGGGTGTTCGGCTGCGCGATTCCGACATGCCGAACTACGTCTGCGTGGCTCCAGCTGTGGATCGGTGGGATCTGCAAAAAGCCAATGATACTAAAGGGTGATGACGGGTAATGGTTGACATAACTGCACCCTGGTCTTCAAGGCCGCCAAAAGCCTCCAACCCTAAACAATGCGAGTCTGCTCCTATGCTACCGCTACGGACGGCCACAGCAACCGTAGCAGGCCAAGTCACAAGAGTATTCACTGGGTGCTTAGACATGCGCATGTAGGACTTTGCTAGACCGTCCTTTCACCACCAGTCTCTGACAAATAATACCATACTAAGCTGCGAAGACACCCCACCATTTCCGCATCTACCACTCGACAACATGCAATTGAAGTGAAAAACATGTGAGTCTACGGGGACTTCCCAAACTTCCCCATAAAGGCCACTGCTCGCACTGCATCACAACCGAGCCACCAAAACTAAGCTGAACAGTTCTCACGCACTCATCACTGTCTCATATCTGAGAATACGGCACATGTTTAATTTCCGCTTAGAAGCAGCTTGCGGCTACTGCTCAGTGCCTTAAACTCCAAGAGCACCCCCTTTGATACGCCCTTAGATCAGAAGCTTTGTGTTGCAGCTTGCGGCTACTCCTCACTAGAACTCCAACAGTCCCACCCCTTTGATATTCCTTGGGATCGATCTACGTCTGCCCTAGGCTTCCAGCGACCTTATTATTGGGTCCTTAAGGGGTCTAGGGCCAGTCTAGCGCCTGTTTAACCCTGCTGCCCGAGCGGCGGGGCGCCGCCGAGGGACGAGAGGAAGCCAGCTCAGGCCGCAGAAAACCGGCAGAGCAAAACCCAGGCCTGGGATTTGGCGCTGCAGGAAAAATTCGGACCATTTCGTTTAGAGATTTTTTCTTAGGGTTTAGGGATTCACTTTTAATACAACTGCTAGCCCTACTTTGAACCAGCTCCCTGGACTGGCTTTCGGAGCTCAGGCTTTGGTCCTTGGTCACTGCATCACCAAAGATGCCCTTGCGGTACTGCTATGCTGCTATGCTGAAGAGGTGGACTCTACTGGTTTATGCCCTGCACCCTACACCAGTGGCCTTCTCGCTGGTACTGACAAGCTCTGTTCCCTTCGTCTGAGCCGTTGCCCTGCCAAACATGATAGAGCTAACAGAGTCAAACACATGTTGAAATATGCATGCATACATGGCATACATGTGAGCAGAATACGGAGAGATGGCGGCAGAGACAGAGAGAGAGAGTAAGAGAGACAGATTGAAAACAACAGGCGTGTGAGACAGAGAGTTTACATCTGCGAGCGTTCGTCATTCGTTTCGAACCTAGCCAGCTTACTGCCTGGCGTCTCATGTGTAGGCATAGACATATGCAAGCGTGCATGTGTATATATAATATATTAATATATACACACGCATGCACTCCTAGGTGTAAACATGTAATCGCGTGTGAGCTTGTGTATAAATACATACATACATACATACATACATACATACATACATATGCACATGTACACAGAGGACAAGCTGGTCTTCATGCGTATGTTAGAATGCACACAGCCCTTCTGCCCCGCTCGCCGTCTCTCTCTGTCTCTCTCTCTCTCTCTCTCTCTCTCGGTCTCCCTCCTTCTGTTTCCATCAGAGCCCCTTTGCAGATTTCGAAACCAAATAGACCCAAGACCCTCAAGCCCAACCCACAGCCTGCACCTCAAAACTCTGCGAAAGCTATAAGCTGTAGCCAAAAAGGCGGTTCTGAAGCTGCTCCTGCAGCTTCCGACGGAAGCTGCCCTTCTCGAACTGTACGGTGGAGTAGACGTCATTCCTCAGCGACAGGTGCTTGAAGGGTTCGAAAATGTTCGATTCTAAGCCCATCCCAAAGCGTAGACTCAGTGGAAGCCTCGATTCAATTCTAAATTATGGGCGGTATTCGCAGGTTCCGCATAAGACGGGGCTTGCCTGAAGCCGACGCGCCAACTGGCATAACATGATGTAGTACAGAAGGCATGTCTCCGTCTTGAGTGTGTCAGCTCATAACTTTGGCGATGCTTCCTCGACACACCTTCCAACTCCGTTCGCGAGTGCAGATGCAGAGGCTTTCGGTCCATGCTTGTAGGGTCTCGAGGCAGATGGAGGAACTCAACCATCCTAGCGGCCAAGTTCAAAACACTGAGAGGGAAGTAGACGAAACAATCGGAGTGTGACTATGCCAGCGGCATGGATCCCAAGCAGTGACAGCACCACGACGAACAGCAGCCACCACGACCGGCTGGACCGCAACGTTGACCAGGAAGACCAAGGACGACCGCGATCGCAACGACACCAGGGACCACGACGAGACCAGCAGGAGACTACAAGCCAACAGAAAAACCACCAGGACACAACGGCCAAACTGCTTCTTATCCATTTGACACTCACAATGAATGAATCTGCCTTAGGTTGCTGGATCGACATCTCAGAAGCCATGTCATTTCTCTTACATAGACCAGGACCAGTGGCTCTCCAAAACCGAGGACGGGAACCAAAGCGGCGCCTGTACCTGGGAGTCTCAACATGCGAGCCTTAATGACTAGAATAAGTCCTGGGGATATGTTAAGCTGTGATTGTAGGAACTGTACAAGGGCACTTTTCGTGAATCAGCAAGTAATGAACTCCGACCAAAAAAACGGCCCTTCCGACTCAGGGCTCAGGGCTGGGATTCAGTTCAAGCTGCTTCATGCTCTCGCTCTGCACACTGCGACACCCTGAACCCGATACGCCGTGAGCCCGCATCTTCCAAAGCCCCAAGCCTACGAAAACACAGCCCCAAACTGAATAAAGTTTTAAGCCCAGAAAGGGTCAATATCTTCCACGCTCAGATGAGTTTATTGCATCATGGCCGCTGAGCGCCAACTTGGCAAAGCCTCCGACAAGGTCACGGGGGCGATTGCACATTGTGAACACAGCACCACCAAAACGACACTTACCTGTCCATAAAACCGAAACCCGATTCAGGGAGATTCTCGGCTGTGTCAGTCTTCTAGAGTCCTCTAGAGATCTTGTAATGTTGTTTAGTGCTCTGTCTCAGGGATATATCCTTCTCGAAGACCCGTGTCTACGCCCAATCTCCTAGGTCCCAGGCCTAGATAATTACACTTATAGATTGGAACTCCGGCTTATGCCATGTATATGTGATCAACTAGTATAAGATATAACATAACATAAAAGAACAGAGCAGAATATGACACAACCAATTCAATTTAAGACGGTATGATATGGTAAGACCTAGTAGACTATGATAACATTCGATACTATATACAAGAGTATAGTATGATACAACATGATACAATATGATATGCTATGATACAATGCCATATAAACCATTAAAGTTTAGGGTAACGTAATTCAATACAGCATACCGTAACATGACATAAAACATCATAACATAATATACAACATAAACCATAATGTGGTTTACCTTGATAATACAGCACATAATTGTACAGTACATCATATGATACTACAATGCAAGTCAATCTCATGTGACATGAAGCAGCACCACATAGCATAATACTAGCAAATCACTTTGATGTGATAAACTGTAATATGATATAACAAAATGAGATGTAATGTAGTGCTGTGCAGTGAAGTACATGCATACATATATATATATACACACACATGCATACGGGTAGTAACCGTTAAACTAGCCTTCAGACCCCTTTTAAGAGGAAGCCTCTTCTAACCATAAAGGCCCACCGAGACCCTACACTCAACCCAATCCCTGGCCTTTGCGGCTGCGAAGGACCAGGCGCATGGTCCCAGGCACAGATTCCAGACTCTCCTTCGCTCCTGAGCGGCTGTTGGCGCATGTAGGATAGGCTTTTTTCCCTCTCGCATGGCTAAGGATAGGTTTAGGGTTTGGGGTTTACGGTTTGATATTCAGGGGAAGAGGGGTCGATGAAATGGTTTTTGGAGGCCCGGCGACATGCTTGTAGAAGATGCTGCGAGAGCTCCGCTGGAGTTCAACCGGGACTTTGAAATGTTTCTGGTATACAAGGTCTTGTCTAAATGCCCTACTCTTTGGCACACAGGTGCTTAGAGCCTGCAGGGTCTGCGACCTCAGGGCTTCAGAAAATTCCCGAACTTCAAGCTCGCACCGAAGTCTTGAAGCGATACTCCGCAGGTTCGACCTTCCCAAACCTGAAGCCTTACCCTGAACATCTTCAACGCTAAGCTCCAAAAACCAGAGATCATAGAACGAAGTCCAGTAAAGACTTTACTTATACATATGCGAAAGCTTGCCGTCTCCTCCTGGTGCCAAGCCAATGCAACGGCCGTGGCGGAGGAGATGCCTGGACTTGCTTGAAGGCCCATGGGAGCTATACGCAAAAGGCTTTTACAGCAAACGGGCGCAGCTGTCGGCTCGCCGGGCGCTTCTTATTGCAGAGTGACCGGAAGCGCCCAAAGGACGCGGCGTGGCCAGTGGATGGCTCTCTACTTGAATGTATGTATACTGAGACACTGCCTTACAAGAACTGAAAAGGATTCCCAGGAACGTGCTGCTTGCAGGAAGTTCGGCGGGGAAAGTGGACGCAAGTGGGTCAAATGTGGTCAAATCAATGAAACGTTCAAAACCCTCGTAAACCCCAAGCCCCAAGGCCCTGCTATCCGATAGCCTCGAGCTCTCAACTCGTAGTAATTAACCCTTCGTCTTCCGGCACACCATTCCCCTAAACACCCTTAAGCTCAGCGGCAGACAGGTCTTCTTGCTAACGGTCCCATGGCCGTGCATCAAACACCATTCCTCGGAGCGGGGCTCAGGCTGTAGGGCTTTCGGCTCTCACATTTGGGGGCTACCAGTTCAGGTTTAGCGCTCTTTTGGGGGTTGCGGTGGCTTAAATCAGAGCCGCGTGGCTTTTTATTTTTGGTGCAAGGTTATAACCTTTGCGCGAACATAAGTCGAATCTTCATTGACATCTGTGACAGATGTGTCGCATGCCTGAGTGCGCCAATCTGTCTCACATCAAAGACATGACGCAAGCATCGTTCCCATTATTCGTTCTCTGTGCCTGGTCACCCTGGTCCTTAAAACACTAGCCCAGTAATTATTTGCAGCAAGCCTGCTCGCCTGTCGATGCTCAACAGTGTGATGCAACCACCTCACGACCTGCAGTTCCAACCTGCGCTCCGCAAAATTCACTGACGTTTACGAGTTCCAACTTTAATGTGTGCGCCTGAGGCCAAGAAAGCTGTCCGAATATGACAGGTTGAGCTCCTGCCTTCATTCCTGGACAGTCGGGATTCCTAGACCTGAACACTAGAGTCACTACATGTAGGAACACTGAAAGATGCCTCGACGCAGGCCTAAACATGGATTGAAACAGAATCTGGAATCGAGACGAAAATGAGGGTCCGGAGTTCGGCAACTCAACAACCCGACAGTACTTGAACCAAGCGATGTGGAGTCTAGAGTTCACGGTTGGGAAGACATGTTGGAACACCAAACACCCATAATCCCAAACTGCAAACCCACTAATTTGAGAACCTGATCTTTCTTCTCTTGGCGGTTTTATTCGGAACAGAAACTCGGAAACTCACATTACAGTCAGGAACCTTCAGGAATCGTGTCGCTAATTTTTCAGGCCCCTACATGAATTGTACCGTGCTCGGTGCTTGGTGCGGACCTGAACTTGCACTGCCATGCCCTACGATAGGCCATGCAAACCACGCACCCTGCGAACCCAACCGCCCTCTAAACTCAGAAAAAATCGACTTCATACACCCTGCCACCGGGAAACCTACAGCATCCAACAACAAAATGGAAATGCGGACGGCGTGACACCAAAAACAGCCCTACACCCCCTTCGAGACCAAGAGTCCCGGAAGAACGGAATCCGGAAAATGGCGTTGTGGCCCAGGAGGTGAACGCTCAGGCCGGGGAAGGCTGTCGAGAAGCCTCAACTTCTCTAAGCAGTTGGGTTTCAGGGGTTCGGGATCAGAGGTTGGGGGGTTTAGGGTTTGCCCAAACCCTCCAGGTGCCTACTATATAGGGCTCTAGTAGCCTTTGTGGTAGGCACCTGAAAGGTTTTTTTGCCTCCCACCTTGCTAGGACGAGCCCGCATTGCAGGGTACAATCCGAATATGTCGAGCTATGCATTACAGGTCACCCGAGACCCTTATTAGCCTCTTGGACGCCACTCGGTGTCATTCCCGCGAGTAGTCTTATCCAGACCCAATTCGAAAGAAAGTTCAGGACTGAAAACTCACCAAGCGAGTCTCAGAAAGTCACGAGGCCCTCACTCAAGCTCTGCCTGCAACATGCATGTCGTAACGAGACGCATGTCTGCAAGCAAGGCGTCACCAAAACAGCAACTGGTTCGACCGCAGTCCGTCGAGTATTCAAAATTAGTGCCCATCCACTGCGCCACTCCCGTCCCTCAGAACAAGACTTGCGCTGCAGCAGCATGGAGTCACGTTGGCACATGCAGAATCCACATTGGCACAGTTAGGGTTTAGGGTTTATGGGAGTTTAAGAGACCTTTGGGGCTGTTAAGTGTCAAGGGATGTATATGGATTTGATTAGATGTTCAGGGTTCGCAGTGTAGGGATGACTGATTAGAGGTTCAGGGATTGGGAGTTTGGCGTCTGGGGAGCATAGGGCTGTGAATAGGGCCTAGGGTGCTTACGAAGGAAGGGGCATGCGACTACTTTGAGGTGTGGCTGTACCACCGATGTGTATCTACTTTTATGAACAGCATAGACATTTTGTTCCGGGGTGTGGTCAAGCGGTACATGTACATATAGCCCAATATTTGCTTAAACTGTCGGTGTGCTTCTCCGTCCGTCTATAAATATGCATGCATTGTTGCATCACGGTGTTTGTATACGCACACCATGTGCGAACTCAGAGAATGAATACACTTGTGCATTGACCCGTCACACATGTAACTAAAGGCACACACGGTAACTTTCGATATCAGATGTGAGTTCAAAAACTGTAAAGCTTCAGAGGGTCTAGATTCTAGATCTCTGTTATTCTCACTTCGTAAGGACGAGCCCGAACTGCTCTCTTGAGAGATTACGATTCACGTGGCGACTTTGGGATACTTGGGGGCGAAGCTCAGGGGAAAGACTGCAGAATGTAGGGTCGGCCGTTGAGGTAAATCGATCTCGGTGACTCGTGGGCAGGCTTACATGCCGTTGTGCTTAGTTGCTTCGGGTTCCAGGACATCCGAACACCATCAACCCTCAAAGTGCTGTGCGCCACTGCTTAATTACAACATCTTCAGGATGATCAGTATGCGAGTTTCACACAAGCAAGTCTGGTACCTATGCCATACACGAAACGGACCAGCAGAAAATACACTGCGATGGAGCGTCCGCAGGCATCCGTCCCAAAGGCCGTCATCGGAGATACTCCGATGATGCCTTGATTCTTTCGGAAGGCACTTATAAGACCGACCCACATGTGAGGATTCGGCGAATACGAGACCTGGTGATCAGTTTCGGTCCAGGCAGCAGGGCTAAGTAACCTACAACGTTTGCTGAAATCTCTGGCGACTCCTCGTGTATGGGATCCCGCGCTGGATGAGGGTTGAGACAAGCTTGAGCATCCCGTTTTATCATCCCACATTCCCTTTAACGCCCTGACAAGTTCGACCCAATTCAGTTCGGGCCTGAGCTGAGTGATACGACCGCCGACGGCCAAAGCAACAAAAAGCCGTGAATATGTTGGCACAGGACTGCTATGTCCAGAGGGTCAGTCCCACACATAGCTTCACTTCTCTGTGAACTTCGTTGTTGAATACACCGTGTAAACCGGAAAAGGGGCTTGGGCTTCAGATCCGGATTCGTTTCGATGCCTGGGGAGCCGAGATACCGTGCGGATGGCACACGAAGATGTAAGGTCCCTTTTCGGCAGGGAGAGGTGCGGTCACTCGCATGGTGACCTGAGAACTCGTTGAAACAGCGCCCTGAATCCCAGTACTGATGTCCTGCGTAACTGCATACACTCAACAGGGCGAAGCTTTGAGCTCCTTACTTCAGACATGAATCACACTCCGGTCCTCTCTCGCATGGGGACCTAAAGGAACTCGTCCTAGCTAGCCTCTCGAGATGCCTGCAGCTTTGGATCGCAGGGCCAACGAATCTGAAACCCACGCTGGCATAGATGTGGTACATGTTTTTGAGGTGGAATGCACACAGTGCTATCTATTCTAGCGAGCTTGCAGGCAAGGATGTCCACATGGGGATGGGGCGGAGAGCAAAGCATTAGACATGCTCTGGATGGCTATTGTGCAAAAATCCCGAGCATCCTGCATACGTGGCAGTACTTCGTGCTGTCGGGCGGCAGGAAAATATCGCGAAGCCCACTGCCAAAAGAAGCCCCTGCGTAGGCAATCCTGAGCAAACAGTGAAGCAAGGAACTAGCTGAGGTTCTGCAGAGCTCGGAGCCACCCTAAACCCCGAACCTCAAAATCCACAGTCGTTCTGAGGCAGCTGCAGGCCATACTAAAATATGCAACCAGGTTTTCATCTTGCATGCGCTATAGCATTCAACCGCCCCTACACTCCCAAGGTCTTAAGCAGTGTTTCTGGGCTGAGCTCAGGCCGGCGAGCGCAGTCTATGCCCGAGGCATGTGGGGGCTTTTGTTCGGGCCTTCGCCGTGACTTAAGGTCTAGACTTATTATAGGCTTTACCTTATAACCCCAAGGAACCTGGTCTTGTAAGGACTTACAATAAGGAGCCCTAAAACAAGCTGGTTATTTGGGGTCCAGGTAGGTCTAGGATTTTTTGCTGTCTCGCTGGCACAATGAAGCGCTCACTCTAACGCCTGAGCCCACCCTGAACTCCTAACAGCAGCATGGCTCTTGCCGTCGGGTGGCAGTGATTCCGAGCTTCCACAGAAGCCTCCGACGGCGGACAGGTCAAAAAAGCCAGAAAGCATATGTAGCAACAAGAGCAGCAAGTGCAACATGACGTGACAATAACACTAAGCACATGTCTCACAGTGGATCGTTGCTTCAGCAGGCAATGAAATTCAAAGCCAGCGTAATTCGAACAGGACTTAGGGCACAAATGTGCTACAGCTCGGTATAGCTGCAGAGGGTATACAGGCATATGATGTTGCTCATCGTCATCTACGTTCCAGCATTTGTATTGAGGTGCACCTGCATCTTACAGTTTCTTCAAAACGGTGGAGCTAACGGGGTCTCAGGGTTCAACCGACCATATGGACTACCTACATGGCTCACACACATGGTTGCAAGCGGCGCATCAGTCTTGTTGCTTGCAAGCTGCGAATATCCGCCTTTCTCAGGGCAGGGGTCCTGCGGTTGGTGGAAGCTGAAGTTTCGCGTGACCAACGCCGATTAGTGGTGGGGTAGAAAGAAGAATGAGCAGCATTCGATTGAATCAGACATCTCTCCGCAAGGCCTGGTTTTAACCCGCAAGCCCTATTCAGTCCACTAGCATCCAGCAGAAGTAGGCCAGCAGAACAGATCGGAGGGTGCTGCCGCCATATGCAAAGAGAGCTACCTCGGAGATGCGCTGCTTCAGCTTCTTTAGCCTAGTGGGGGAATACAAACAAGGAGATCATAGACCGTTCCCTGCGAAGCTCTACAAGTAAGTCGTCAGGAATCTAAAGCCTAAAGTCGCTGCGAGGCACTGTGGCACTGAGACATGCCGCGATCGAGTTCAAAGGAAACGTGCAGAGGAACGTTGCGCAAACGACCGTATCCATCGCATCAGCGGGCGGGTATACCACGCGACCCTGCCCAAAGGGACCTAGAGGTGGAAAATTGCAGGTTTGAGTGTGGCGCAGCAAGCAGGAAGTGCTGAAGGCTATATCGCTCCTTGTGTGAAGCCTCCTATCGGTTCCAGTTGCTGGCTTACGGAAGCTGGCAAGACCAATCGCTATCGCCTGGGCCTTCACATTGCAATATGTCGGAGCCCATCCGTGTGGGTTTGCTGGAACACTGGTCATAAGCTTCATCGTGACATCACAACATCAACTCTGTACGGCTCCATTCCGTGATTCAGCATTTCGGGTTGGGGTCTCTCTATTTTGGGTCTGGGTGGGTACCCTACTCCTGCTACACTTCCCTGTGCAGCCTCTGTGTTACAGTCATCGTTTTCATGCAGGAGGCTGCCTAAGCCAAACAGCTACAACGAACATCGGACACCCATGCCGGGCGAGAATGGGCGAGCACCACGCGAAACCTTAAGTCGTGGAAGATGACGAACTCTACTTCTGTTTCGAGCTCTTCGTGATGCTGCTTGTGATCGTTGCTGCTGCAATTGTTCGTCGGTCATGCTACTCAATGGACAGATTGCTGCGCTGTGCCAGTTTAGTTTGCTACGTCGCCGGGGCAACCGGCTGAAAACTTCAAATCTCACCACGATGCACAAGGCAACCTCAAAGCACAAGCTGCCCGGAAGCGGACATCGGGATGTGACGGACCAGAACACAACAAATCGCCGCATGACAGCAACAATTACCTGCATGATCTTGGGCAAGACAGTTGTCATGCACAGGATGGCGATGATGATGATGATGGTGATGATGGTGATGGTGATGATGATGATGAGGGTGATGAGGGTGATGCTGCTGATATCAAGGTGTTGCTGTTGATGATGGGAAGGAGAAGGGTGGTGATGATGCTGGCCCAGGAGCTTGCGAAGGTGCTGCTCTCGCTCGTGGCGCTGGTCACGACCACCACACAGCTAAGAACAAGCTGTTCGGGGGAATGATCAAGCCGGGCACTTTCCCTAAGACTCCAAGTATACAAATAGTACCTACTTTGGGGTCTAAAGTCTATAAATGGTACCTACTTTGGGCCATTTGGAGTCTTAGGGTTTCGACCTCAACCCACTAACCGAAGAGAGCTGAACCAAGCGATGATGCCAGAAAGGGCCTCGGCTGTCAGCGCACCCAGAAAGCCCTGCAAGCCTCGGGGAGGCTCAGGCCGAGGCCCCGATCCAAAATGCATGCAACAGTTGAATCCAATCACCACAGCTGCAAATCCTAGAAGGTGGCTATAATCAAGGCCAGTAAACGACGGCAAGAATCCAAAACCTTCAAATCTGAAGAAGATCAAGCTGCGCGGTAGCAGCTGCTTTCGGACTATAAAGCTCCGTCCTGAACGTATTTTGCGATATGAACCGGAATCATCATAAAACCGCTTCAAGATCCAGGACGTACCAACATCCATCTCCGATGCCAATCGCTGAACTTGCACCGAGGCTAAGGTCTTGGAGTTTCTTGCTGTTTCTTCGCAGTCCGGAAGTTGTCGCATCGTAGTTTTGCGATTTGTCAGAAGGCGCTTCAGCGGAGCCCCCACTTTGAGCCTGTACCCGGAAGCCTTTTTCCCTTATGCATCCACCTTTGGAAGCCAACACAGGGCCATGAACACATATATCATCATATATCCATTAGCTAGAAAATCCGCCTATCCTAAACCGTAGCCGTAGCCCTATACATCCTTACCCTGGAACCTGTCTACCGAAGTGTACTTGTTGCTTCGCCCAGGAGCGCTCCGAAGAGGGACGTCCTCGAAATGGCGTGGGGGGAAGCTCTATCAGGCGTCAGGGCGCGTACGATTCAGAAACTTGTTCCGCTTGGCAACAAAAAAGGACAGTTTGGGTTTGGCACTACGTTACTACTTACTTGTGATAGACAACAAAAAAGTTCTGGTGCTATTTTTGCTGTTTTGTTCGTGCGGTGGCTAAGGTTCAGGATCTCTCTTTGGTTCACACAAGGCCGCAACCAAATCTTCCTTACCAGCTCAAAAGCGCTTGAACCCTGCCGTCAAGACCGTAACCTCACGACCTGAGGCTGAAGCCCCAACCGGAACCTAAACTCGAAGCCTTCAACTGATTCGGATTTCGTTGAACTAGGGAGTTTAGGTGTACTGAGCCATTGCAGACATGGGGAGCAGAATATGGTTTGTGATGGAACTGTTTTTGCTTCGATCCCATCGCCCGTCGATATGTAAGAGTTTCGGGTTCGGGTTATGGGCTTTAGGTTGAGACGATTGGGGTTCAGGCTTTATCAGGATTTGTCAGGGTTAAGGCTCTATGGCAGCTCAGGCAGCGTCTGTAGAATGCAAGCTTCATGTCATGTTTGAAGCCAGTAGTCTGAATTCAAAATCCCACGAGGTAAGAAAGCCAAAGCTACAACGCTACCGCTACCGCTGCAAAATGCACATGTAACATGTGGAAAAATGGAAGATACGCCAGCAGCACAGCTTCAGAGCCCTGCATGGCAGCCTAGCAAAGCCCGGATCTTGGGCCTCAACCCCAAACCCCGAGAGCCATAGACCACTTAGGGCCTTCGAGGTTGGGGCAGCACCTGTATCTACATGTATGTATACCGTAGTTTATATCCTATTGAGAATCGCCTGGTTCCAACCCTGCCAACGCCCTCTGTGAAAACGCAAATCCCAGACAAACCCCCGACAGGCCCTGTGAACAGCTCTTCACAAGTCCTTTGATGCCGAATTGCCTTGCAGAATCCTTGAGAAACCCAAATGCACAAGCAAGCCATGCAAAAGCGGGTTTTAGGGTTGAGGGGTTTAGTGTGTAAGGTGTGCTCAAGCATCTCTAACCCGAAACCCCGACTAAAGATATCAGAGCTCTAGTCTCCAGTCTATAGACAGCTTTGGCATCGCCGAGGACCCTGCTGGGCTCGGCAGGAGCTTGATCGATTCCCAAGGCCTCACCCAGTCAGCCGCGACTGGAACGCAGGTTCCTTCTCCCTTTCAGGATGGTCTTCTCAAAGTTCAAGAGTTCAGGGCTATTGAACCCTAAGTGGATGGCTTAAGCGTGCATAGAGTCAAAAATAGTCAAACCATAAGCACTCGTTCAGCCTCTTGCACGCAGTTGAGGGCGCAACGGCTGTAACTGCAGCCACTGCCCAGCTGCAGATACAAACTCTATTGATATCATGACGTGCTTAGAACATAGCAGCTGCAAAATCCGTCTAGCAAACAAAAAACCTCCATAAGAACTGTCAAGAAAGCCGTCTAACACGCGGCCTGCCGCGCCAAACCCGATGCAACTGCCTAATTACTTCCGAGCAACGTCACAACACATCCGGGCAGGCCTGGCTATGGACTCCGCTGCACAGCAGCACAACCTGTCAACACGAGCAGGTGGGCACTGTTTCGGCCTTTGACAGCTCCAGAATACGTGGTCTACAAAACTGATCAGCTTGGGACGTGGTGCCATCAGCATTGTGGTCATTTGTTGGAAGGTGGCATTCCAATAACTTGATCTTGTGATCTCATGCGGGTGCTAGCCCTCAGAACAAAGCCGCAGTAAGTCAATGGCATGTGGGAGCAACAGCCATCATGATGCTTTAGTCTGGCTGTGTGACAGCAGCGAACTGAGGGCAATTGCTGCTGGCGGTTTGTCGGTTCAACGACAACATAGCAGAGAAACCGGCACCATATGTGCAGTGAGCTGCGTGAGCAACAGTAACGGAGACAATCACGAAAGCACAACCATACCATCAGCATCGACATGGTCGCCGTCACGATGTTGTCCATCCTGGTGATGTCCACGGCAGTGCCGACGATGATGAGTTTGATGACAATGATGATGACGACGGCGATGACAGTGTTGGTGCTGAAAACTCATCATGAACAGTAAAATGATGATGACAACGATGGACGCATCCTTATCGTCATCACAAATGCACCGAGTATGTGGTCTTAATTAAACGGTCTTAATAATAGTATTCATGCAGATTGGCCCTCATGACAAAATGCTTCTTGGATTTAGAAGCGCATCTTCGGAATGCAGCGTCTAGGTTCCCCACGTCCAAACCGTAGCTGCGAGCCCCACGCACATCGTGCCAAGCCTGGGCGTCTCTATTGCATCGGTGGCAAATTTTCGAAGCCTGCCGAAAACAAACCAACTGTCCTACATCAGCAGCTTTTTGTGGAGAGACGAGGGTTGAGAAATCATGGGTCGCAGTTTCGCGCATGAGCATCTTCAACTCTGTGTGGACACTCAGCGCATGGAGGAAAGCCCCAACTCTTCACCGACGGAAGTAGTCATCCAAAAAAACTGATGTTAACAGAGGGACGAGACAAGCGTGTTGTAACAGATTTGATTGCTGCAAGGGCTTTCCGCGTAAGCCCAATCATGCAATGTCTGCATATGGCGGCTTTCTGCGAAACCATGCACCCTAGACCCGCCCAAAAAATGCACTGACCAAGCAGCTCTCAAACAGATACAGTTGTGTGCGCATAGCCCTCAACCCCAAAACACATGCAAGCACATCGAGCTTCCCGGCTTAGCTTCAAGGGTGAGGCACCTCTGGGGATGTGCACATGCCTTCGCGGGTAAGAGTTTCCAAGAGGGTATGATTTACTTTTCCTGATACGACCGTCACATCCTCGCCCCTTCTAGAACGGACACCACTTGGCTACCTAGGGCTTATAAACTCTAAACCCTAAACCCTAAAACCCCAAACCCCTAAACCCTAAACCCCTAAACCCCTAAACCCTAAACCCTAAACCCTAATCCCCTAAACCCCCAAAACTCTACCCAACCGAAGTCGGTCCCTCGACCAGAGAGGCCTGAGTTGGAAGTGTAGGCTGTACTTCGACCATGGTCCACTTTCGTGTTCCCCTTTTTTAACACACCACTACGCAGTCACTGCAGTAGTTAGCAAGTCCCTGGACTGTCAGTTTCAATATCAGGTTCCGGCAGAATCACCCACCATGCAAAGTCGAGCGTCTGCAGGAACACCAGCCTGCGAAGGGGCTTGAGTATGGCAGCTGCCTTCGGCGCTTGGGTTTCTATGCCTGGCGGCACAGGCCGCACAAAACCCTGACCTGGCTCTGATTTGATGCTCGACTAAGATCGAAGAACCGCTGCGTTCTGACCCTCTTCAAGCACACGTTGCAGGCATTTGGCCTGCTTCCGGTACAGTAGTACAGGCTCAAACCGTTCGCATAGCGATGTCATTCTGTCGTCCGACATGGCTCAACCAATCCCAAACCACCCTAATATTTGGGTGGATGGAAGAACTACAGGAAAGAGAGCAACACTAGAAACAACATCTGATATGAAAGTGTCAACCGATTAGTAGGACAGGACAAATATCCAGTAGCGATGATGTCGAAGTCTGATATTCAATGGTGTGCCAACCCACTCTAACCTCAAACGTCTCCCGCTATCAAGGCCTCTGGCTTTACAGTACAAAAGGGCCTCCTGCAGTCTCTGCAGCGCCAAGTCAAACACCGCCGGATAGGGCCTTTGGTGCGAGTCGTGTGTTGGGCTTGGTCCGAGCATGGGTTTCAGGAAATCTGCAGGAGTCATAGCGGCTGGCACTTCACTCACTATACTACGTACTGCTGCTACTACTGCTGTTGCTTCTGCTGCTGCTACTACTACCACTACTACCTGCTGCGACTATTACGACGACGACGACTACTACGACGACGACGACTACTACTACGACGACGACTACTACGACGACGACCACCACTACCACTACCACTACCACGACCACGACCACGACCACGACCACGACCACGACCACTACCACCACTACTACTACTACCACCACCACTACGACTACTAACACCACCACCACCACCACTACTACTACTACTACGACGACGACGACGACGACGACCACGACGACGACGACGACGACTACTACTACTTACTACAGCAACAACAACAACAACTACTACTACTACTACTACTACTCCTACTACTCCTACTACTCCTGCTGCTGCTGCTGCTGCTGCTGCTGCTGCTGGTACGACTACTGCTGCTACTGCTACTGCTACTGCTGCCGCTGCTGCTGCTGCTGCTACTGCTACTGCTACTGCTACTGCTACTGCTACTGCTACTACTGCTGCTATTTCTACTCCTACAACTGCAACGACGACAACGAGGACGAGCAATACTGCGAGGACGAGCATGTACAACGATGCCGCAATTCCTCGCAGTCACACCGCGGCTACTTCTGAGCTCATCCTGGTACACCTACGAAGGCGACCTCACCTTCCGAGATAACGACGACTTGAAAAGTTATCGCAGAAGCAGGGAACAAATAGTTGAGCATACTTGCTATGAGAGACGTAGTTAAAATGTACATGCCATTATCTTGATGCATATCACAACACATGGAGTTCTTGACGGGTGTTATATAAGATGGGACTAGTGACTAGTCCACCCCACACAGGCAAGTGCCCGGCTTGCCAACGAAGAAAGCATCAGGCCTCAGCAGGGAGATGCCCTTATCCGGACTAGCACTTAGGAGCTAGGCACATGGTACTGATCGCGACAACAATCGTTAGCTATGACCTATGTATTGCGACCTAAGTACTGGCAACAAAGAACGTAGATTTTACAAACGGTGATAGTTGCCAAGCTCGGAGATTCAGGGGAGGTGTCAATTGCCACACCTGAGGTGTGGACACACCCCAAAGCCAACAACCTAAAGTTTAAAGCCAAGGTGCAACCCAAAACCCCCTAAACCCTGAACCCCTAGACCCTAAACCTTAAACCCTAAAGCCCTAATCCCTAAACCCTTTTTGCATCCAGGACTCTGTTCGCCAGCCGGGAAAGCGCAACATTCAATCCCTAAACCCTAAACCCCTAAACCCTAAAGGCCCTGAAGCCCAAACCACGTCGAGCTAGGGGCCCACCGAGCTCCTTGTACCGGCGAGCCAGCCTCACAGGAAACGTGACCCTTGAAAACGCTGAATAGGGTTTAGGGTTTTTTTCCCTCCCACTTAGCAAGGACGAGCCCGCATTGCAGGTTTAGGGTTTAGGGGTTTAGGGTTTGGGATGATGTGTTTTATTTGTAGAACCTTGCAGACTTTAGCCCTCAGACCTCAACTAGACCTGAACCCTACTCAAAGTAGCCCGGCCGTAGCCCCTAACCTCCGCAAGCCCCACTTCTTCAGAGCCTCCGAGTGCCCACAAAAGCCTAAGCTCCGAAGCACCCGGGGGGGGAGCCTCCCGGGCATCGGACTCGCCACACCATCTGGGCGGATCACATCAGGGTTCGCCACCTCCGTGGGGGATTACAGGGCTCAGATTCTACACTGTTGAACTTCTGCTGTGGCTGCTGCTGCTACTGCTGGCAATCACACATACTCTTTTCCACAAGTTTATGATGCTGCTTCTGCACACCACTTTGCTGGATTGTGTTGGCCCTGATTCTTCAACCTAGCCCGATCCGCGAAGTAGCAGGCAACGCTCCGACATCTGACCTCGTGCTTGTCGTGTCAAACTGTCGTGGTAAACAGTCATACAGGTTTCGGGGCTTAGTTTTTAAGATCAGAACCGAGCTACATATTCCAATGCTGCAAATCCGCCAGCCCTGTCGGAATATTGCAAATCTACACCATGTTGAATTTTCTATGATCCAGATTTATCTGACCTATAACTTAACCAACAAAGGCCCACAAACCAAGACACCGTTCAGGCTCTAAACAGAAATTAGCTCCCCCTTTTAAGCTTGATGTACATCTGGGCTCCCGGCCAGCATGGGCACCTGCTTTGGGGGGTTGTCGACTCTCACTCTCGCACAAGGCAGACAAGGCTCCACACATATGGTTTAGGGTTTATTGAGGTTGGGCGTTTGCAGTGTAGTGTGTTTAGACTCCGGGGCTTATGCTCTCACAACCGGCGCAAGGTCTTTTGGAGTTCACGGGGCTGCGGTTGGACCCTTCACTCTTTCAGACGATCCAGGTTCTATGGCATCTGCCTGAAGCTCCATTTTAGGGTTCATAATCTGGCTTCTGGATTATTGGAGCAGAATGCCTTGCTCGGAGTCTTATGTTCGTTTCTAAACAGAAGGAAGGCCCAGTAATTTCAGCAAGCCATGCGACGAGTGTACAACGTGAGCAACACGTAGTATTATAGTACACTTAAATATAATTCAATATCAGATCTCATCATGTCATCTGTTCAGAAAGCCCAACTTTTCGAAGAGCTTTAAGAATTCACAGACCTGAGACCTTGCAAATTGCCGGTGGCACAGACCACCCGTCAAGTACTCCTTTTCTTGCCATGCAATCGGATGATTACTTGCGGGCCTTTGAACCAAAAAAGCTTGGTATGTAGAACGACGACACAGTACACAAGGGCATAGGTCAGATGTTCCAAGGACGGCTGCCGTACCAGAAATAACTTGGCAGCTGGACTTCTGCAACTTCACCGGGCAAGTGTCAGAAGAAAGCGCACCCAGCCCTCTTGGCGCAAAGCTACAACTATTGAAGGAACCTGATTTTGGTCTAGCATGCTGAGAAATAACCATGCTCCGGGAGGTTTGAATCGCTTCAGAAGAGGAGGACTCGGCCCGTCGAAACCCCCCTCAACCCTAAACGCCAGAACCCGGAAAGGGCCTTCACCACCAGAGATCCCCCCAAAGAGTCCGCCTGTCGAGCTGCAGCCACCTTCAGGGGCGCATCAAAGTCCTTCAACGGGCTTTGGGATGCAAAGGTGTCGGGTTCTGAGGCAATCCAGTGCTGCAGGTCCTAAACCGTAAACCCTATAAACCCTAAACCCTAAACCCCAAACCCCAAACCCCAAACCCTAAACCCTAAACCCTAAACTCCAAACCCTAAACCCTAACATGACCTAAGCCCTTGGGCCTCAAACTGAAAACCCTTGGGGCCCGCGCGCGTGCGGGGTGTCTCTTAAAAGGGCCCTTGAGACATTCAAAGCTCTATGAATCGGAATTTGTGTAAGAAACCCCATGTCTTTGAACAGCTACCATGTGTTTATTCCATTTTATGAGGGAACAAGCCCTCCAGCTAAAGCTCTCACGCCCCAGAACCTGAAAGCTGTAGCCTCTAGAATTCGGGTTTCGCACTAGTCCGAGCATCATACATAGGGCTCAGGGCTTAGAGTGTGGATGCCTCAACATGTTTCGAAGCTGAGTTTTGTCTTCCGGCCGTTTCGCAAACATCATTGGGGATAAGTCGGATAGGAGTTGCCGGATTGAACATGGGGGGGGGAAATTCCTCAACATGGGTCGGGCAGCTCTCTGGGACAGAATGCGACACAATGCTTCTGAAAGCACCCCCGGGCAGGGGCCCTGTGATTTCGGGATGCCGCAGGGTGGAAAGGGGTCCTCCATCTCGCATCTGCGCTCCTGACAAGCCGGGTTGTACAAAACATGCTCATTAACAAAGCACCGTCACTTCGTCAGGCCTGCAGCAATCGCTGCTACTAACTACCGCAATCATTCAATCATTGCTGGCTGCATCGTCACTTTTTACCCCAAGCTAAGTTACCTTGCAACGAATATTGCACATCAAGCTGCGTGCGAGTGTCCAACCTGAGGTGCAGCTTAAATATAACTTAAGATAACCCTTGCTTCATAAGGCCCTCTCTCTATAGCTCACCTTTGCTTACCAGCGCTACAGGTGCAGAGGTGCGCCTCTGTACCATCGCACAGGGCAAAGCATCCGCGAGCCAACAACAAGTCTGCCTGCATTCAGGGCAGTGGGGTTTCATTTGGTTTCAGGAGGCTTGTCCAAGACAACTAAAGCGCAAGAAGATCCAGCTGATATCTTGCGAAGCTGAAGCTGGCTTCCCTGTGCGAGAGAAGGCGCTGTCGAATTTGAGTCGTCTGACAGAACATGCAGCCTTTTGAAAAAACATCGGGATCTCCACAAGCTGATCGTCCACAAAGCAAAGTGTCGATTTCTCGAACCCTAAATGACCCTAAACAAGCCTGACCATGCCCGAATGCACCCAAACACATTCTTCAAACTTTCAGACTCTCCTGGAACCGTGGATCCGTTCAGATCCTAAGAGTCTAAGTCATGTGGGTCATTTGCCGAACTATATTGGGGACCCAAAAAGGGACCCTAATTGAGAGAACTACCCATATGTTAAGAGCATTGGTTCGGCAGGCCATATAACATGACACTGCCCTGAACCCTGATTGATTAACGGACTGGAAACCACATCCTCGATCCTGGGTGGCTGAACGTAAGACACTTCGCAGGCCTCCAGCCCCACACTCAGAATCCCTAAGGCATTAAGGTAAGGAAGTGGCTCCCTCACTCCCTTCCCGTAAGCTGCCTCTTCTGCGGCAGCCTCGATGGCAGTCAACAGCCGAGGGTTCTTTCTCTTCCATGGGGGTTGGACAGTGCACGATGGGGCTCTCCAGATTTTGTCATGGACCTGTGGTTCTAGGATCTTTGATGAGGGTAGCAATGGCAGCTATAGACGTCCACCTGATGAGGCGCCTTTGGCAAAACTTCCCGAGCTTTTCAGTCGGGTAGGTGTTGCCCGGTTTGCCAAGTCTTGTCCCGAGTGTTGTGTTGCAGAAAACGTGAACAATCTCAATGAGTCCCAGTTGCAATACTGCATGCACCTAGCACCTGAATGCCGAACATACCCGACAAGCGTCGGCCTGTCAGGGTTTCGGTGTGCGCCACGGTGTCTCGGAGAAGATTGAAAGGCTCAGAGCCACGGCCCAAGCCAAAACAAAAGCCAACCTTTTGGCAGAGATCTGGATCCAAGTGTGATCTTGCAGCCGTAAGTACAACTGGCGCGGATCCATCAACCCCAAGTATTTCTCAATGCATTGTTGGCATGCAGCCACGGCTTGCTGGCACATCAAGCAAATGCCTAAGCGCCCCGGCGAGCGCTCGCTGCGGCAAGAAGCCTTGCAAGTACCTTCGTCCACACGTAACATAATTGCTCTTCATGCCTAGGCTACATGCAAGCATCTTTCCAAACCATTGCAAAACCTCAGGGAGAACATCTAGTCGGCAACCAAAAACAACGGTGAGTATCCCTGTGTTGGTCGAGCGGGTGCACTTCGTGTCATCCTCGCCGTTGCCGAAGGTAAGAATGGACTGGCCAAGTCATTCGGGTGGGGGGGTTTGGGGTTTAGCGGTTTAGCGTGAGGCTCTAATTATAGTTTGAAGAGAAAAGCGGACGTTCCGCGCTGAGCCGGAGGCTCGCGTGCAGGAAAGAACTGAGGGGTTTATGATGCTTTAGGATCGCTCAGGGTTAGGCCCAGGCTTTAGGGGCTACGGTCGGAAGTTGGGTTGTGACAGCTGGCTATATATAAATCACCGAACGGCTATGTTGGCGCGGGCAACGGGAACGCCCCATGGCCGCAGGAAAAACACTCATCTCCGACAGTCTGCATACTCTCTACAAACAAGTAACCCTACACATCCGTTGCTTGACTAGAGCCGGACATTCAATCACATCCGAGAGGCTCAACAAAAGGATTGCAACTTGCCCTGCCTTTGAGTCACGAACTTCCGGCGGAACCTTAAGCGCCTGCGAATGGACGTCACGCTGGGCTTCGACGTCAATTTCAATGTGGATTGGTATAAAACATGATTAGTGAGTTGTGGTAGTAGCATTTGGCACAATGTATAACCAAGCCATTTCGGCACTCCCCCCCCCCAAATAAAAAAGACATACGCCTTGCTCATGCCTCATGATGTGAAGGCAACCTCGCCGCTTACATGCACTCCGAGCTTGAACGTTCGGTCAGGGATTCTGGGCCTACTTGGGGTTTCCGAAAATAGGGGACCCTAATATAGCACCTTAAATAGTAGGATCCTTATTTTAAGGACCCCAAAAGAGGGTACCCCTGATTTTCGCAAACTCCCACTATTCCCTATACTGAAACAAGGAGCACGTGACGCTCCCGTGCCCTATGCTAGCAGGCAGCCCTACACACACCGCTTGTGCCGGAAGAGCCGGTTAAATGAGAAGCACACTATGCGGCACCAGAGGCAAAGCTTTTGAATGGAGCCGAAAGCAATGGCAAGCACCTACACCGAGAATGAGATCTGTCTAAACAGACAAACAGACCGACAAAGAAGCACCAACATGAAACCCTAAGCCTTCACCGGACCGGAATGAGAAGAACATGACGCCATCTCAGGCTGTCACATCAGCTTCCGGAGACCCTGGCTCATAAAGGCTCCGGGCATACCAGGCATACCAAACATATCGACTTCGGGATCTTCACGACCCAAATATACCCAAATTACGCATTTTAAGCTCCAAGGGATCAGATCGCCAGTGATCTACCACAAGATCACAAGACAGGCTCCATGGCCTGCGATTTGGGTTTAGGGCCTCTAGGGTTCTGGAGACTTTTGAGGTTCGTCACCAGAACAGAAATTTCAGGCCACGGATGCTTCTCGGCAACAAAACTTCTGACTTTCTCAGCTTCCCGCCCCCTTCCCTGCGTCTCTATCTAGCTAACTGAAGAGCATGCTCTATAGGGTACAGATTTCCTCGGCGACGTGCTTTCTTCAGTCAGCCCGTAAGGTATACACTTTCGCAACTCGGGCAAGCTAGACGAGGTCTCTCGGTTCGCCTAACGTGGGGGCCTGAAATAAGTAGAATAGGGTTTTGGGGGCTCCATATTATGATTATAGCCCCAAACACTAGTCTAACTATTAATTTCAGGCCCTTTATTAATCACAACGACGACACAACTACAGACTCCCATCAGAGGGGAGATTGGCGTCTAAGCCACACACCGCCAAGCCCAAAGACTGCAAGCTAAGGTTGAACCCCTAAACCTCACACCCCAAGCTTGAACCTCAAACCTAACTTCGGAGCCTTATTACTCCCCAAGCCTCAACCCTTTAAAACCTCAACCCCGGACGCAGATCCGAAGTGACTTTGCCGGCCTGCAAGAATCTGCCAGCTTACTTCTCCACTGGTGATGAGGTCCACATAGAGCTCTGAGCCTCAGAGAAGTCATCAACAGCGGCCATGATCCCATGCGCGTGTGTGTGTGTGTGTGCATGTGCAATATCAATGGTTATCGCACACACACACAGATATATATATATCTGTACAAACAAGCAAGCAAACAAACATAACAAACAAACATACATGCATAAATGTATGCAGAATCATGCATACATACATACATACGTTCATACATACGTACATACATACATACATTCGTACGTACGTACATACATACATACATTAATTACATTCATAAGAAAACTGCATACAAAGAAATGTAGCCAGGGATTGTGGTGCCTCTGATCACAAACCTGACCTAATCATTAGGTCCTAATGAATGTTAGAAGTTTGAGGCACCGGCCGCTTGCAGCTTCTCATTCTAACCCTACACAAAGATTTCAGAAACAGCTGTGGCAATGGCAATACAAAAGAGAGCTGATGTGTGAGCTGGAGGAAGCAGCATTCCGCGCTTTCGGGTTCAGGACTGGAAGGAGTGCTGCAATGTCCGAGGCATGGAACCCGAGCTTAGGCGCTAAAGGGCTCTACTACCCTAAACCCTAAACATCCCTAAACCCTAAACCCTGGGACCCTAGACTAGGGTCCTAGGGGCTCCGGCCGATGCCGAGGCGCTGCAAAGCCGCACTGTTTGTCCTCGGCAGGCTTGGCAGGTCCGGAGCAAATCTTTTTTATTCGAGGTATTGCCACCGTCAGGCCTAATCCCCTTTTGTGTCGGTGTCCCATAACTCAATAGGGCTCTGTAGGGGTATTGATAATACAGCACACATACATACACAGATACTTGTTAAGCCTGAGTCTCAAGAGGCCTAGCTGGTGCACATCTCAATTCTTCGGACCCCAGAAAACGATCATGATAAAACTGAAGTACAGATACATGAAAGTGAAATATGAAGCCCTGATGAACCTGGACCCGAATCACTAGCTTTGCATGCTGGTGGCTATGCCACAAATCCCGGATACACAAAGACCAGAGCCTCAAATCCCGTGCCTGCCAAGCGTGTGGCCGTTTTGCGGCATTTTGTGCCCTGAACACCTGCGGCTCCAAGCCCTACAAAACACCTGCCGAACCTCATGAACACCTTTTTCAGACAGTGCGAGAGCCATGCAAGCTTAAACCTGTAAAACTTACACACTGCACCCATCTGCACCCTATAGGCGATCATATCCCGAAGCGGATTCCCCAAAATTGAACATCACCCTGCACAAAACCACACATGAAAGACTCTACCTAAAAAGCAAAGCCCCAGAAGGACTCAAGATTCTGGCTCTCGCCGGCGAGAGGAGTTCGACAGGAATAGTACCGGCTTCCTGCTGGAAGGAGAGAGTTTCAGGGAGGGCTTATAAAGGTTGTCGAGGGTTGAGTTCTCGAGAATTCCGGGGATTCGGGCTTCAAGCGCGCGCGCACAAAGAGTAGTGTAGCTACAAGACAACAGAATACAACAGGGATAGACCACCAATCAGAAGCCATGCGATCACACGTTATCTCCCCATTGCCCTTCATTCAGATACCAGCTAGCGAGGGCCAGAACGAATACTCTAGCATGCTCAGAACATAATCAACGGCACCAACGAAGACCACCACAGCCCTTCCAGGCCTCGACAGCAAGATCAGACCAACGATGCGTATGCTGAAGAACAACTCACGCTTCACACTCATTTCTATACCATCCACGGCAATAAGTCACCCTGGACCTACACTGATAATTACCGTAGAACAAACCTGAGCAACACTTAAAGCTGAACAACGTCCGTCGGCAGGCGCTGAACCGCATCGTTCAAACATTTTTGTTTGCCTCCCACCTTGCTAGGCCATCCAGCTCATCCTGGAAGTCTCAAAATTGAGGACGCCAGGAGAAAGACATCGACTCTCCGGGAAAGTCCGGCATAGCAGGTTCTGTATGCTTCGGCATGCTCTAATCTCCCGAGAGTCATGCATACTATTTTCTATTGACCGAAGCATGGCCTGAGGGTGCTAACCCAGAAATCCTGAATCCCCAAGCATTACAAGACAGGAAAACTGACACCCTAGATGCTCAGCGCGACGTCGACGCGCTCTATCTATCTATCTATCTATCTATCTATCTATCTATGCATCCATCGATCTATCTATCTATATATGTATGCATGCATGCATGCATGTACGTAAGTATAGCCCCGACACCTTAAAGCCTGAATGTTCCTAAACAAACCCCAACACCCTAAGCCCACGTTTTTTCAGCGTTTTGGGTTTCGGGGGCTCTTCGAGCCTCAACTCCTTGAGCTTCCTGAGCGTCTCCACAGCCCAGGGAAAAGCGACCTTTCCGTTGTGCACGACCCCCCACCTCATCTCGCGCTTTAGGGTTTAGGGTGACGGTAGTGGGGGAGTTAGATTTAGGCTGCTGTGCTTTGGAGTGTGTGCCTGTGTGTGTATGTATGTATGTATGTACCCGGACCTTCGTTTGATACACTTATTTGCGCTCGAATTGACTCAGATTATGTTTGCGCTCGTTTGCGCGTTTATGTGCTCGATTGGCGGGTTTATGCTCTCGTTTTGCGGGTTGGGTTGTGTCGGTATGCGGCATTATGCGCCCGTATGCGGCTCTATGCGCTCGTTGGCGTTTCGAGCACAAATTTGTGTATCAAAGGATGCTCTATATGTATGTATGTATGTATGTATGTATGTATTTATGTATGTATGTATGTATGTATGTATGTTTGTGTGTGTGCGCGTGCGTGTGTGTGGGGGGATTTGAAGTGCCTCGAAACCGCCGAAATCTTGTGGATTTAGAGAGTCTAGGTCATTGACTGATTCACGAGTCTTGGTATGTTTTGGTTCCTAGGTTCAGGACTCTGTTAATGTTGCTTGCCGCCTGCCTCCATCGCTTGGAAAGCGGACCACCGTTCGACGACATCGAGTGAACCCAAGTCTGGAACAAATACGCAGGCAAACATGAAACATCAACCTCGTTGTATAGCACTTGTTCGGGAGATTCGCTTCCAGATGTAACAAACAAGGTGACAAAGGCTATGACCCCACGGAGTTCAGAACTTGCACAAGGAAAGTGCAACTCGGACCAAACGTTGCGATCTTCCCCTCCGTAATACAACAATGCACTAACCCAACACCCTGAAGCTTAACAACCGGAAACGCCGAGATTCGATCATCTGAAATGCTGCATATCTCGACGAAGACCCTATACCAGCCTCATGGAATCCCAGACTCGCCGACAACAGCACGAGTCCAAAAGGACGCTGGCTCTAAACCCGGAAGCCCTGCAGTACACCACGAGGGAATGCACCTCCGTCTGTGCCCTACTCTCACTACAGGATGAGGCAGGAGAAGCGTGCCAAATCAATATACAATAAGCAAGTAATCATAGCAAGAAACCTTGTCCTAGGGTACTCTCGGAACATGCTCGGATAATCCGGGCATGTGGCAGATCGAAGATGAAGGCCTTAGCCGAAGGCTTTGGTTAGTTAGGGAGTTCAGAAATTGAAATATATTGAAATAGTCTTACACCGGACTCTTCAGGGAAAGCAACAAAAGCCAAGCACCGGGCATCGTAGCTGTTTACCTGAGGACAACGGCAGCGGTCTTTCGATGGTGGTTTAGGGTTGTGGCTGCAGCAGGTTTGGGTCTTAAGCTGCGAGTACTTTGGTCAGGATTCCATACTGAGCATTCCGGGGCGTGCTGCTGGCTTCTAGTTTCAGCGTGTTAAGCCTCAGGGTCAAATAGTAGTAACAACAATAATAGTAAAAATAGTTAATAACAGTTAATAAAAATAAACATAGTAATAATAGTCATAGTAATATGTCAAGAACCCAGAGTCCCCGAACCGCCCCTCGAGGTGCGCACCCTGCCAGGTCACCTTGCTCGTAGCAAAACATCATCCCAAACGCACAGTCCGAAGAGTGGCTGACAAACTGCAAAACGGGACGGGTACATGTCTCTTCTTTAGGCTCCATCCAAGTTGCTTGTCCGTAGCCATCCTACCATGATATTTAGAAGAGCTCCCACCTGTGCTACATTCTCAGGCCGTGAAATCTGGCGGACGGGGCGCCAGCTCGCCCAGTCCTCCGATCCACTTCACGTCGTTTGGCAATCCTTGCTTTGGGTTTAGGGTTTAGGGTTTAGGGCAAGGCGGTGGTCGGAGTTTCGCGGCTCCCTCCCGGACTGTCAATGCGTGCTGTGGGGGGTTTCAGGTTCAGAATTCTCGGGCAGTGTGTTGCAGCGATGATGTCTCGAAGCACTGTAAGACTATGGAGCGACCGCTTGCCGCTTGCAAAAAAGTAGCTACAAGCAGCACATATGGCTGCAGAAGTAATTCTGCACGCAGTATAAGCTCTTTCAGCAGTACTACTTGTTGGTGTGCAAACCTGTCCATGCACTCACACGGGTAGTTCTCCATTTTAGGGTCCTTTTTTTAAATTTTATCAGGGTGCCATACTATTTGGGGGACCTAAAAAGGGACCCTAATTTCGAGAACTACCCCCACATGCAGGTGCTTTGTGGCCATGTTCGTGCTCCTGGGATAAGGCTGTCCAGGATGCTGAAGCAGGGTAGAACCATCTACTCGTGCACAAACTTTGCTTTTAAGGCTTGAAAACGTAGCTGCGTGCCTAAGGCTCGGGGCCACTATCCAAGGGCTTGTTGTTTAGATGGTTACCTTTGCTATATGAGATTGATTCAGAAAAAAGATTATCAGGCCCTTCCGAACGAAGAAACCATCCGCAAGCCCTCAACCCGACATCCCAAAGCTCGAACTCTAAAGTCCTACTCCTCCATAGAGACGATATAGCCAGTGGAATGACATATCCAACCCCCCAAAACCGTTCAACTACGGCCCTTCAAGCGAAAACTCGCAACACAATTTCTCGAGGATCCCGAAATGGCACCTTTTCGACTCGACGGAAATTCAGAACTGAGGGCGTGTAAACTCCGAGGTGTGCCTCTTCCTGTTCGGAAGCCCGAAGACTTCGGCCATAAGAATTGAAAATTGTAATACTGTAGGGGCCTTAATAATTAGAATGGGGTGTTGGGGGTTCCTTATTATAATTATAGTATACTATACCCCAAACCCTATTCTATCCGCCGACCCCTGCTGGGGCGGCGCCAGTGAAATCCCGAAGGGTTGGTTTTTGCTTGTCTTCCCGTCAAGAAGAAGTAACAGGCTTCAAAAGTTGGCGACACCGCCACCCCACCACCCACACCGTTTTCAGC
>CAJNJA010018253.1:892-68194 GCA_905231915.1 Symbiodinium necroappetens | reverse complement strand
GCAGTACATGGGGAAAGCAGTTTTGCTGTGCCCGCGCGCGCATGCGATTCTCGCGAATCAAGCCGGTAGTTCGGGGAAACGCTGCTCAACGCCGTTTTGACAAGCTCAGTCAAAGTTTCCAACTTTTTTGCTGCACGTGAAAAAGGAAATTTACAAAGTTGGAAATCCGGATTTCGCCCTGTGTCAGGAATTGCTGGAATTAGGCCGTCAGGTTTCCAACTTTCTGGCGTTGACTGTAAGTTTGCATAAGTTTGAGCCCAGGACCCAGAGCCGCCTTTGGATGAATGGTCGGCTCTTTTTGGCCGTGACAGAGCCCTTGGCCACAGCCTCAGATTTGAGAGTGTCTTATGAGCTTGGTGGCTAATGAGCGCTGGAAGCACCGGTTTCGTGGTTTCATCTGGGAATCAGAACATATCTGAACCATCTTGACATGGGTGGTTTGAGGAAGGGCAGCTCCCAATTCGAATTGCCAGAACGTGAAACAGGCTCCGACATCCACCGGTTTAGAGCAAAGAGTCACATTCAGAGATGTTGAAAGTTGCAACAGGACTCTTTCTTCAAGGCTGCTGTGTGCAAGTGCTGAGCATCTCTCTCCTCTCACACTTGCGGCGTCGCAACAGCCCTAAGGATCGCAGGTCTTGATCGTAGTGCATGTTCCACGCCTTCTGTGTTTGATCGAAATCTCGAAGTAAAAGGATCGGCGCTAGGGATCGGAATTCCGAGGATGAATCCAGCGAACGCCCAGAAAGCTGGCATTCGTAGATCCCCATGCTCAGTCCGAATCTTGAGGCACCTTGCTGGAGGGCTGGGAATAGCCCGGGGCCATGGCGTTCTCCTGTGGTGTCACTCTCGTTGAAGCCAGGACTTGCCGGTTTTGCAAAGTCTTACCACATCTCCTCTGTTCGCAGTTGTGACATGCAGTGCTGCTCGAGACGACGTTCCATTTTGATCGCGGTGCTTCAACCCCCACACAGGCTGCAAAACAGGCACATGAACTCGTGCGTGCACACACACGCACACACTCACACATAAGCCTCAAGCTTCAACGGCGCGACAGGTTGGATGGTGGTGCCGCTTTAGGGATCTCGCTGCCCGTCTTAACTTAAGGGATGAAATCGTCGCAAGTCCTGCTTCACGCTTACAGCGAGAGAGTGGCGATACTCGCTACTCGCGGTCTATCGGGCCGTGGGTACATGTTACATGTTTGTACCATGGTTTGCGGCTGTAGTTTTGCATGTTCTACTGCTGCGCCTGGCCAGACATGATAGGCCCGGCATCATGGGTGTACTGCGTTCGCAAGTTGTTGAGGACGAAGGCTAAGCAGCATTTACAACTATCCGCGCTTCCCAGCCGCCCCCACCTCTGACTCAGGATCGCGTTCTGCCGGCAGCTTTCCGGTATCTCGTCTTGAAGAAGCCCTACTGGCTGGCGCCACTTCGGGGTTCAGGAGCGGAGATGAAAAGTGTTTTGGGACTTGACTTGCTGTCGCTGCTGCTGATGATGACCTTCATGATGGCAATGGTGATGTGCGTCATGATGCTGATGCTGATGCTGCTGCTCGTATGGCGCTGCTTCTGCTGCTGCCGCTGCTGCTGCGGATGTTGTTGTTGTCGTCGGTGAAAGTGCTGTTGCTGCGACTCGTCATGATCGCAGGGGCAATTTCGCATTGTGCCTGTGATGATGACGAGGAGGACTGCGACGGTGTGGTTGGTGCCGACGTTAATAGTAATCATTGCCATGGCCACGGTCAGGATAAATGCTGCCAAACGCAAGACGCACAGCGCAGAGCGTGGTTGTTGAGGTAAGTTCTTGTCCAACTGGGTGGCCTCGACGAATGTAGGAGGTTTGTCGCTCGCGCGATTCCTCCTGATTGTCCGGCCTCCTGTTGCGTGCCATTGCGCAGCGAGACCTTTGAGGATGGCACGGCAGAGAGAGAGAGAGAGAGAGAGCACACAAACAGGGAACATGCAAGCGGGGACGTGTGCTCTCGTTACATCAGGGGCGGTGTTGTGGATCGTGTTGCTTGATTTCAAATCCGCTTGCGTGTGTCCCTGCAGAGCCTGACTGTTGGAGTGCCCATGGATGACCTGTGTGTGCCTTCAAGGTCCCTTACGAGTGGTTATGGTCTTAGCAGGGGTGTTTGTTGGGGGTTGGGGGGTTTCAAGGCACATCCGGGGGAACATGGACCACACTCACCCCAAAACGGGGAGACACTGACTCACCGGCGCGCGCCATGGGGGTAGGCCTACGGGCCAGGGCTTCCCCGGAGGCCCATACCCCTAGCAAGCAAGCAAGCAAGAGAGAAAGAGAAATGCTTATGTGCCACAGACCGACCGGGGAATCATACTTTTCCCGAAGTTATGCTTGATGTCAACTTCTTTCAAACTTCCCTACAAAGACCCGACAACGGGGGAGCGCCTTTCGGCGCGGGGGTCCTGGACCGCGAAGTGAAGTGAATTAAAGTGAAGAAACGCTAGCGTTTTCGTAGCCTCTACTGTAGTGTCCCACTGCATGTTGCTGCCCTCTTCACGAACTTGGAGAAGGCATCTGGCTACATCCACATGCTCTCCTCGCAACGGCACATAACGGCACCTAGAAGAAGAAGAGAGATGCGAGCCTAATGCACACATTCGAGCAGGAACGTTTTCGACTTTACAAGCATTGGCGCATGTCGCAGTCCACACACACATCGACATGTTTCTCACTGTTCCAGGAGGGAGGCATGTGGATCATGGCCGGCTGCGGACCCTCAGGGAGCTTCTGAAGGAAGCGAAGGCATGGACTCGTTTCCAGTACATCGCACCTCGACTTTGTACAGATTGCTGCATGCACTTGGGTTCATAGGTCTGGCAAGAGGCTGACAGGGGAGGGAGGCATTGAATCCGGTCTGCAGGATGAGGAAGCAATCTCGCATTGTCAGTTTTTGCACGGCATGTACGCCTGGACATGCATGCGTCTCAGGCTGTGCTGGCTGCAGATGCAAGCAGCTTCGAGGAGGTCTGCCGAGGCATCGTGGAGCTTTGATTCCTGAGCCTCAAGAGCCGAAGAGTCGAAGCATGAAGCTTCGTGAAGCCGCATGGCGACATAAGGGTTAGACCTGACGGCTAGAAGAAGCACAATGCTGGGGTAGCCGGTGAGCTACCCGAAGCTCAGGGGCTGTGGGAGTCCTGCGGAACTTGACCACTCCACTTTCAGGTTGCCCTGCTGCTGCATTTTGGATGTGCGACTTCTAAGTCATGCTAGCCCCTGAGAAAGTGGCAAGCAAGAAAAGATCGCCCCAGAGCTCGCGTAGGAAAACTCATGTTTCACTTGGATCGTCCGAGCTCTGAGAGATGGAACCCCATGATGAAACCCAACGCCGAAAGCTTTGCAGGCTTCGTGGTCCCCGACGAGTGGCCGGAAACTAGGCGAGAGAGGCGGCCGAGGAGTCCTTCGAGCTCGTGGCTTTGAGGCATTGTGGTGTGGCCCGTGTGTGATGTCGTTGAATGCAGGCCCAGAAGCCGCATAATTAAATGACCGGGGTGGGGCAACTCCTTCGAATTTCGGGATGCCGGCCGCCTTTGGGGCTGGCTCGGAGGCGAAACGGTCAAGTGCCTCGATCCTGAATGAACCCTCGAGACCCCCACTGAGCCCTCGAAAGCCTTCGGAAAAGCAGTGACTGGGAAAGGTCCAGATGGGCTCCTTTAAGCATTGCTTAGTGCCTGGATGGAGTGGGAATTGGGAAGGGTTGGAGAACGGGCTAGTAGGCAATTCGTTTGCTTCAAGTGGCGATTTGTTTTTTGTGTCTTGTTCTTGTTCGTGTTCCCAGGCGAAAGGTTTCCGTGGTCGTTTCACTGACCAAGGCCATCTATCGCAGCCGGAAGTGATTAAGATCGAGATCCTGCTTGACTATGCTTGACCACTGCAGCACTGGAACGATAGCTCAAGCGGCGCTCTTCAACCCCCCAGATGGAGGCCGGCAGACAGCGATCAGGCCGAGGATGGGAGTTGAGACGGCCAAGGAGTGCGAGGTGCGGACACAGATTTGGGAAGGCGAAGATTCCATAGCGGTGTACAACTGGTGCTTCAGTGCACCTGGGCACGGTGAGTGCAGGTTCAGCAACAACTGCGTTGAGCGAGTTGTGGAGCAGAGGGTGCATGGCATGGCATGTCTCACAGTCTTGAAGTCGCTTGGACATGCTCAGGAGGTCATTGCTGTAACCGGCTTGGCTCAAATCCAAGAAGTTGAGGGCCATGAAATGCCACAGATCAAAGGCTTTCAGTGATCAGAGCTAGCGCAAAATAACTGAAGACCAGCATGCCCTAAGTACCGCGAGTTCAGCACAAGTACGCTTTACCGAAATTGGAAGTAAGAGGAAGAGTCGGATATCTGCAAGCAGGAACATAAGTGAAGCTTGCAGCAGGTGGCCGATAGGGTCAGCCTGAACACCCTGTGCCCCGCACGCCAGACACCCAGCTAGTCGTAATTAGCCGCCTGGAGCTGGAGCAAGGCTCCCCTGTGCAGCAGCATGTCTGGCTTCAAGATGGCGATATCCGGCAAGAGCGGGAAGGGGCGAGGTCGTGGCCAAAGCACGCTGGCAGCCTTCGGCGACGATGTAGCTTGTCAGCCCATAGGAGTGTTGCTTGACCCTGTGTAGCTGTTCGAAAGTGATGCGCAACGTTGCAGCAGCAAGTGCTGCTGTTGATCACAGGCCCCAACACAAAGAGACAGGGGATGAGGACTACTGAAACAATCTGTCGCTGGATAGTCCTCCACATGACAGGCTTTGCTCATCTCTCGCTGATCATTGCTGCTGATGTTGTCCTTGGTAGTCAGTCGTCGTCGTACCAGGAGCCAGATTAGTAACGGTGAGAGTTAAAATGCACCGGAGGGTGAGGTCAGGAGAATAATTCTGCTCTCGTCAATCCTAGTGTTGCTTGCTCGGCTAGCCCATGTGAAGTCGCACAACGGATGTCCATGCGCATCTTCATGAAATCTTCAACTAGTGGATGGGGGAGGGGGCCTATCAACCTTGAGCACATCAGGCAGGCAGCCCAAGGCAACTCCAAGAACCTGAAGAGCTTGAAGAAGAGGCTCATGCCTCATCGCCCACGTGGCTGAGGAGCCCACTCCAAAGAAGCAGCTGCTGACGCTGCCTCTCGATGCACGCCCGTCAGGTGGGCTCTATCGAGGGAACCAAAGGATAATTAAGGATTTGCACCTGGAGTGGAACGGCGAAGGATTTCATGGGGTCATCAGCTCGTTCATTCTGAATATGGGGCTTCAAACTTTGGCCTTCAATCCTGACTGCTCCTTACTCGTTGTTTCAGCAGCCAGCTCAGTCCGAAGTTGCGCAAGGCAAGGGCGGAGATGAGCCTCCTCCTGCCAAGGAAGTCAAGGTCTCCACTCCGCCGGCCGAGGCTGAGGCCTTGCTACTGAATGCTAATTTAACGAAATTCCCTAATTTGTTTGGGATCGGCGCCAGAGCATTGCGAAGGGCATGACACTCGTCGTATTACTTCAACTCGGATATGGATAAGCTCTGCCAGGCAGATGCTTTGGATGCATTCATGGAGGACATCACGGCCAAAGCTGCCGAGCCTACTGGAGATGACACGAGAGTTCCGAAGAAGGCGTGCACATGCGTGCCGCGTCCTTGGGAAGCTCGGTGAAGGGTTAGGCATAAGCAAGGCTAGAGCTCGAGTCACGGAGACTTCCGTCAGTCGAGATCTTGGAGGCAGAAGGCCAGGACTTGAGACCTTTCACGGGATGCCTCCTGGGCAACGCTGTACGGCAAGATAAAGCATAGAGCATCGGTGCGCTCTATATTCCCTAGAAAGGCTCTGGCATCCTGGGAAGACATGCCGTCGCTCGGCACGGAAGACTAGCCAGCTCACGAAGCGGTGTTTGTGAGAGATCAATGGGCCAGTGTGCGCAGACATGTTTCCTTTGGAATGGTGTCCCGAGCGAGGTCGTTCGAACTCGAAGGTTTGAATCAGTGAGAACTGTGACAATATTGAAGTTGAAGATTAGGAAGGTGCTAGAGTTCAAGTTTGGACACCGCGGTATGCGCCAGCATGCGGCTGTCACACTTTGAACTTTTGCAACTCGAAAATGTGGCTCTCAAACTTTCGTACTTTCGAGGTCGACATGCTGCTTCGAACTCAAGCTCCAAACTTTAGCCGCGATCGAGTTCGAATGGCTCTAGTTATGAGAGTCACTGAAGCTTCGAAAGATTGAAGTTTTGACAGGTTCAAACTTTCTGAGCTTGAAAGTTCGATTGTTTCAATTCTCGCAAGTTGGAAAGTTCGAAAGTTTGGAGTCTGAAAGGTTGGCTTCAAGTTCGGTTACGGCTGGCCACTGCCAAGGTCGAGAGTTTGACTGTTCAAGCAATTCAATCTTTGAGAGACTTGGAGTCTAGAAAGTTTGAAAGTCTGAAAGACTGAGCCCCATGAGAATTCGAGGTAACTGCGATTGACCCCATATCTTCAACCCTGCCCTCATCATTCGATGGCGGTTCATCCCGTATCTCCAACTTGCTACTCTACCCGCAACGAAGAAGACATGAGGGGAACGTTTCAACGCCTTCGTGCTCCGAACTCTCGAACTCTGAAAGATTGAAGCATTTCATGTCTCGAACTCCGTGTCTTGCGAACTTTCAAGCAGTCGAAGTTTGACGAATTCAACAGTTCAACGTTTCAACCTTCGAACCTTCCGAATTTGCAAGCTTCAAACTCTCAATCTTTCAAGCGTTCAATCTCGGGCTGTTCAAACTTAGAAACTCCGAACTTCAAACTTTCTAACTCGACACAGAAAGTCCAAGCTCGTGTCTGTCTTCAATCTTCCTCCTAATTTTACAATTTGTCAATCTCCCCCTCTCACTCTCCGTCTGCTTCGGACAGAAATTTCACAGAACCGATTTCGAAACACCCTACTGCCCTGCGACACCAATCTTATATCCTTTTCCCAGATGTATGTGTCTCTCCCTGCACCATGCAGTAAGACACGGTAGTACACACCGCATGCATCTGTATAGTATGTCCTTTGTGCTGTGCATTTGCACAGAGGCAAGATAGGCAGATACCGGAGGTAGATAGAAAGAGAAGCAGGCTTCATCATGGATGAAAATGGCTTCAATGAGGTCAAGCCAATCAGCAAAACTTGCTTCTGTGCGTATGTATGATTCCTGTGTTGCGCCTTTCCCCAAGAGACCGTGCTTTAAGCACTTGCAGTACGTTGGAATCGCCGCCTTAGCATGCTGTTCGTACGAATCCACCGCGGCATTGTTAAGCTATAGGCTCATAAATTGGGTTTGCGACGGTGGGGCTCAGAGTGAGGGTTGGAGATGTGAGCTTCGACAGCATCTGTTCAGTCTGTTCAGAAAGCTGGTTGTCCTCGCAAATGGCAGGGAAGATGATCACGTGGCCTCCTATTGCGAGCTTTGCGATCAGAATGCTGGCAACGAGGGCGGCGGTGATGACGAGGATGACGAAGAGAACCTGGATCGGCGGAGGAAGCCCATAGAGCCCCTTCCGCGGGTGAACCACGAGGACCCATTCGTGCATGAGGTGCCAAAACGGTGCTTCAATGCAGATAGAAACTCTGGGGCAAGTCTGCTTGTTGCCTGACATTGAGATGCCATGGGTTTCGGAAGGAGATCGAGTACGCCGATGTAGAATTCGCTTTTTACAAGGCACACCCCGAGACACCTGGCAGAAATTGAAACTGACGGGATTTGATTGTGGCTTCGGGCTTTCGGACCATGGCAGAGGTGATTCGAGCCGCCAAAGTCCGAAGCTGTTGTGTACACCTGTTAGCCCACAGGCAGTCACCACCTATAGATGCCCAGAAGACGTCGGTGCGTTGATGGTTGTAGGAATATGATTTTTTTTTGCCAGAGGGTTCCAGCCGCACCAACGAAGCAACACCAAGTCGAGGATCGAAATCCTCGGCGAGGAGGAGGTCGCACTCATCCGAAAGGATCGATGGAGATGTGCTTAATCTCGCTCAGTGCGCATGCAATTGTATGAGGTCAGGGACAGGTCGCCATCCCGCAGTACTGACGGTCATTGTGGCATATCTACGAGAGCCCATCATCTGCGGCCCGTCCACAGCCGCCTGATCCCAACTATAGCTTCTGTAAAGGCTCTCGTCTTGCAGACTTTGCGCCCTGTGTGAAGGACTTTCGCTTGACCGTCACAGGCTCGAACTGCCCTCGGCCAGTGGTCTCCTTCGCCCACCTCAGACTTCCAAAGGACCCGCGCTTTTGAGCACGGCGGGGGCGGGAGCTGCCGGGCCTGGGCCTGATCTGAGTCGCTACCAGTAGCTTGAGACTATAATATTTACTATTGTGCGGGTTGGTGATTGGCCAGTGCGGCTAGCGAGACACATGGCTTAAAGTGGTGGCACTGGTGGCCTCGCAGCGTTCGCTTGATACTGTCTCGACTGAGTGCCCCGCCAAAGGTTGTATGAGTCCTTCGCGGAAACCATGAAACAAAGCTGAACCTGGGTATGACACCACATGTGACGTCCGATGCAAATGGTGCATAGTGTTGAAGGCACTCGAAGTTCGTCCTGCGCGGGAAAAGGTCGCCTCGTCTGGCGAGTCCGAGTTGCAAGGGTTTAACCCTGCCAATCGGGCCATGTCAAATGCTGTTTTCAGGCGGACGAACTAATCTCGTGTTGTGGAAGAAGAGGATCGCTGATGTAGAATCTGGCAGCGGATGAAGGCAAGATAAGGCATGATGAGGCAACAGTGATGGCTGTGATGGTTAGATGGTGACGACGATGATGAAGATGAAGCGGAAGAAGACGACGAAGATGATGTTGATGATGATGATCATGATCATGATGGTGATATGACCACGTTTGTGCTGGAGGCGAGACTGCTGATGGTAAGAAGGAGACGAAAGCGAGAACCAGATACACTGTGGATGATGGCAATGGCAATTGTTGACCTGATAATGATCACCCGAGCGGTCTAATGATGAGTGGCGGCGGCGGCGGTGGCTCGAGGGTTCCTCGTCCGTGTCGCTCAGCTGGAAGACCTGGGGTCGCCGGGCCGGCTGCCAGCTGGCGCCGCTCGCGGATGAACCAGTGGTCCGCTGCCGTTGAGCGTTTGCACATCGGTGGTCACGCCCCAACCCAGCATGTGCGAGGCCGCGTTGACTCCGCCCTGAATAGCCCGCCGCCCCTGCTCCGCCGGTTGCCGCGCCCGCGGCGCCGGCCACCGCCAGGGCTCCCTCGCCCAGCGCCGCCAAGGCACCTCCGCCTGCGGCTGCTGTCTCTGCGGCTGCTGCCGTCTCCGCTGCCCCTGCAGCCACCTCCGCCGCCGAAGCGAAGCCCTCCGCCGCTTCGGCCTCGGCCATCTGCTGCGAGGCGAAGGCCTCGATGTCCTGCGCCGCCCGGCGCTCCACCTCCGCCGCCCGCTGCCCCGCTCGCTCGAGCAGGGGCTCCATTCATATAGATGTCGCATGGTGAAGAAATTGAGGAGGATGGCTGTCACACTTCGAGCCAAGTTGCTCAATCCAGCAAGTTGGAGCCTGCTGCGGGCACATGCATGTACCTTTGCCATGTGCCTCTTGACCTTTGCTCCCTACCTGTGTCAAATGCCAGCAGGAGCTGCTGGATGGCATCCGCAAGAACAACTACAGCAAGCCGACGCCGATCCAGGTAGGCTCAGAACATGATTTGATTCCTGCTGTACATATTTGCGCATCTATCTTTTTGTCAGTCTATCCGTCTGTATATGTACGGGCCTTATGGGTGTATGTTTTTGTGTGCATTCGCCACAGCTGTAGTCAGATATCATGTTAGAATGTTTATGCCAATGAATCTGCCCGGCACTTGCATTATGCATGTTTGGTGGCCATCAGGCGCATTCAAGACAGCGCGCACAGCTCCATGTTGTACAATGCATGCTTTAGCATTCTTATTCTTGTGCTGAAACTGTTGACATGTTGCATTCGTCTGATCGTGGACAGCTGTAACAAAAGAGCATGTCGCACCACCAGGGAACCATGGAACCATGGTCCAATCAGCCACACCAGACGGGTGTATGCAGGCATGCAAGCACTCGTGCAAGCGGGTGCAAACGCGAACGGACACGTGTACGTCCATCATCATGCTGGCCATGAGTCCGAGCGCATGAACTGCAATATAAAATAGGCATGCACGATGCACGGTTGTGCAAGTCGACATGTCCGATGCTTCCGCACGAACCACGCTTGGTTCAGCCATCCAAAAGCAATAAGATTCTATGCTACCACCAGTATCAGAGACTGTCCAAGAAATTCCGATCAGCTGCAGTTTTTGTCGGGTAGCATCCTGAGCTTTTTCAAAGGCACAGGCCTGCCCGGCCGGACTCAGCGGGCGTGACGTGATCGGCGTGGCGGGACTCCCCAGCTGGACCAACGGCAGAGGGAGTTGGTTGGGCTCCCGTTAAGCCCGTTGAGGATGGTGTAAGTGTGATGCTGCGGTTTTGGTGCTTTGGGACTTGCACGGACGGATGTCCACGCTGTGGGTTGTTATGGATCGGAGCTGTCCCAGCATCCCGCCCTTCTACAGCTGGTCGAAGCCCGATGTCAAGCTTCGGGCACTGTGCTTTCAAGTAGCTCCTGCTCGAGTGGTCGAGGCCGAAACTGGCTCTGGAAAAACCGTGGCCTACCTCATGCCGCCACAGCCCGAGACTATCTGTCGTTGCCGCCTTCGCTGTCTGAAGTCACGAGCCCAAAGCCTTCTTTCTCTCCACACCCGAAGCCGAAGGCGATAAGCATGTATACAAGTTATTTAGAAGTATTAAATGTAAATCATTACAAGCTTACAAAATTGGCTTTAGTTGCATCCTGAGCATTGGGATAATCATGTGGAACTCAAGGCTGCTCGTCCATTGCGCCGCACAGACCGAGCTGAAGAAGGATGAGGGCCCCATCGGGCTGGTTCTGTGCCCCACGCGTTTCTTATCTACATATTGCACTGTATTATATTATTGTATATATTATATATTACATACTATATTATATAACACCAACGAAGACTTCGTGTTGATGATGTTGTGACGCATCCTGGTTTTAGAGGCCGGTTGGCATGGGTCCCTTTCTCCATGCGTCTGTCCCAGGTGAGCTAGCTGTGCAGATTGAGAAGGAGGTGTACAAGTTTAACAAGCTGCTTGGATTGAGGAGCACGACTTTCGCAGGAGGCTTGTCCAAGTACCAGCAGTTCAAAACCATCAAAGGCGCGGGATGCTGTCCAGAGTCTATGGAGCCTAGACCGTCTGAGGGAGTCTGAGGGTCCATGATGCCGGCCTAACTACATAACCTATTGAATAAGTCTCGTTGCACATGTGTACCCCTGCCACACTGCACTCGTAAAGTGCGCGCGCGCGTACATGTTATCGATGCAGAGGCGGATAGACCGATGAATTCGTTGGCCCATGTGAAACCACAGACAAATTCATCAACATACGCCTCTGCGGACCCTGCAGATGTCCTTTCTTGGCTTTGCACCGTTTACGTTTAACCATGAGCTATTTCCAGACCAAGAGTGGCGAGTAATGCATGCCCGAGCAAAACCAACTTCCTCCCAGAAACAGGCTCCCTAGTCCGTCGCAACCCCCCGTGTGCGGTGTTGCAGTTCCACCCTGTGCCTCTGGAGCCCCGCACCACGGCACCAATGAGCCAGTTTGAACTGGCAGCTGAGCTCGCCTCGAAATCCGATTCAGACCTGCCGTGCTTGCGATGCGTGGGCCAAACATGAGACCCCGTGCCTCCGCAACCCCACTTGACCTTTTCCGTGCTCCGCCCCAGTACATCAAACTCACGAAAGGCGTTGGTTGGGTGGGATTGGCGGATATTCGCGGCATTGTTTCAGCTTTGTCACCACACAGATTAGGGATACCCGTGCGTTTTTTTGCGGGGAACGAGAAACCCGGAGCCATGATCACACATAAGTTCATGTTGAATTAGTATATATGTGTGTCAATAAAAAACTCATCTATATATATATACACACACATACATACGTGCAGAGACAGGCAGACATGCAGACAGACAGGAATACATACATACACATGCATGCATGCATGCATATGAAATCTGGCACGTGTACATACGTTTACAAATGTTACATTTTTTACCTGTTCTGCGCTGGTCTCTTTGCTTTGGTACGCCCCCCGGCTTAAACTGGTCTTCTGTCGACGAGCTTAACGTCCTTGTACAAGTCCCCAATGCCCAATGATGTGCGCAGGCGGCAGCGAAATCGTCATCGCAACGCCAGGTCGCCTGATCGACATCGTAAAGATGAAAGGCCGCGGGGCGGTGTGCGCACGAAATGCTGGGCATGCTCTAGCTTGGAGTGGTCTGGCATGTGCCACGAGAGAGGCTGCAACCTCCGGCGGACCACGTTTGTCGTCCTTGACGAAGCCGACCGCATGCTCCAGATGGGTTTTGAGGTGCCAAACGGGATAGTAGCTTTAGCGTTCGCATCTCTTCAGCCTCCTCCGGCCGTGAGTTCTGATGTTTGAGTTGTTGTGCTCGGTAATTATGTCTTGGCCTCAAAATTGGGCATCGCGCATAACTTGCCAGCCGGTTGTGTTCGATGATTCACGCATGCAAAATCCAAGTGTCTCAACTGCCGCCAGGATCAGATACGTTCTGTCCTCCAGAATGTGCGGCCGAAACGGCAGGCAGATGCATCATTAGATCATTCGATGTCACTCCGTGGACTAGGAAAGGGTTCTGTACTAGGTTGGCTCTGTTTGACAACAACCTCCGGTTTGAATTTCAAGTCTGACCGCCGAGGGTCAGAGCTGTGGCCCTGTTTGGGACACGAGTCTTCTTCGGTAGGCAAGAGAATTGCCATACCGGGCCCTTCCACGGGTAGGGGTGCACGCTTCTTCAGCTTGAGAGCGTTGTGCAGACGCTGCTGTTTTCGGCCACCATGCCGCCGCGAATTGAGCGACTCGCAGCAGACTTCCTTGAGCATCCCGTGCGAATAACAGTGTTTCGCCTGCATATGGTCTTGAGACTTCCCTGAACTGTTTCAGCATGTTTGTGACTTGGATTCAGGGCCATTTAGGGTGTTTTCGGGATAGTCACTGGGTGGTGCCAAGTTACAAGTTTATGCGCACCACCCAAATTGATCTTCAAAGGACGTGGCGGCGTTGGTCAACAGATGGGCATTGAACAATCTCAACATCCTGCAAGGAAACCACGACTCTTTGATGGCTTTCGATTGAGACGCTGAAGATGCAGGGTGACACGACCCTTTGAACTTGGTAGGCTGGCAAGCTGTCAGTGCGCACCCGGTGTTTGAAGATCTCCTCGGCCTCAAAACCCCTCATAAGCAGATACCTTAGAGATGCATGGGTGAAGTGGCTGGATGGACCGGCAGGATGGATGGATGGGCAGATGGATAGGACAGAAGGGTACATGGACAACAGACAAACAGATACTTATGTAGATAGAAAGGTAGGTAAATAGACAGATACGTGGTCTGATGTGTTTCTGTATATCGCACAAATCTACGAATACAGTATAGATGTGCACAGATACTCATACATACACATATGCGCATGTGCAAGACACATTTCATACGGGTGACCCCGCAAGGTGGGCACTGCCGGGCAGGCTGCTGCCAACGTTCGCCAGCAGGTGCGCAGGTTGCATTCTGCATGCTCCTTTCACAGCCCCTCCTACCTCATCGCATACCCTCACATGGGTCAAGCCTATTCTCAGTCATAGTTGTGCTGACCAGTATGGCAGGGACTGCATCCCACGAGTTCTGGCTGTTGTGGGTCTCAAGAAGGTGCATCATGCAAAGAGAGCACAAGCACATACAAGCACTGCACGGAGGTCCAAACAGGCTTGGCGTTGGCCTTGGATTCAAAACGACGTACACGAATTCCCAGATGTGAAGCACAGACAGTGAGAGCCGCCACGATGTTGGGATCTCAGGTTTGGGTCCTCAACAGCGACGACCAAAAGTTTGGGTGGCTTCATGCCAGGGTGGACCAATTGCTGGCAAAGGGGCAAACCCTAGTGTTTGTCAAATCGAAGCAGGCCGCCCAGGACCGAAGAGAGCTTGCTGTCATGTATTTCTACGTGTCTTGAGACACCAACAGAAATAGGTTTCACGCATTCAGTACTGAGTACTGGGCTGCCGTACACTGATTGTCTCACGATGACAACTGTCGTGAGTCGGGTGCTATCAGCGTCTTCACGCTAAGACAAGAGTAGCCGAGCAAGCATCTTCAGTTGCATTTTCTGCTAATCCATCAGATTCAATAAACGATCGTAGTTCTCTATGTCACTATGTTGAAAAATGCTGTGACGGAATTCTCGCCCAAGACAGAATCTCGCCCTTCTCAGTAGCTCAAAGTGCTCCATGCTTTTCGAGCCGGGATGGACAGCAACGAGCAGACGCACACATTATTTCTTATTATATTATAGAAATTGGCAACAGGATCAGTGCTGCGATCCTCTTCAGCTAACTTTACGGCCGTCGTGAGACGAAGGAGCTCCAGCAGAAGTTCGCAGACGTTCAAAAGACCGCTGCTGTGCTTCATGGAGACTTGGAGCAAGACGAGCGCATGAGGGTGATAGACAACCTCCGGAAGCAGCGGGAGAGCCTTGGAAAGCATTCCAGTGCATCAATGCGTTGATCTGGGGTTGCGTTTTGGAAGTGATGCACTTTTCCTGGTGCTTCAGACCTTTGCTTGCCAAGGAACCTTCTGATAGCGACCGATGTCGCTGCCCGTGGCCTGGACATCACCACTATTCGCACAGTGGTTTCCTTCGATGTTGCCCGCGACATCGAGACCCACACGCATCGCCGCTCGTCTTCCAAGCCCGCTGCCATGCCTCCCCTTGCCTCACTGCTTTCGTCTGGCAATAACAAACGCGAGGCGACCCGAACGGGCTCCGAGCAAACAGCTACAAACTCCCAGGCGGTCAGCTAAGTTCAGAGCGATGCAGCCACATCGTGACAATGATTCGTGTAGTGCTTGTCATCACTATGTCTTTGCTGTACGACACTGTGGTCATACAAATCGTGAAGCTCGATCCAGGCTGATTTTTTCTTGCAGCATGTGCATTGGGATCCGCCCTTGCTGCAAGCAAGATTCAATAAGACTCAGTTTTAAGCCGTGCCGCAGAAAAGTCGACGATACACAACAGTAAGGAAACACCATGGGGCGACATCTTCATCCCGAAGTCCTAAACCCAATGAGCTTTGCATCCTCCCCCTCTTGGGCTCCGCACAGGAGTTGGTCGGACGGGCCGTGCAGGTGCCACCGGCGAGGCATTTGCACTGCTGAGCCGTGAGGCCCCGACGACTTCTACCTTCATTTTTGTTTACAATGCTTTTGGCGGCCGCATCTGCTATCAGACTGAAATATACTATAATTACGACAGGTATGAAGGGCACAGCCAGGGCCTCCGTCGCAGTCCTGTCTGAAACATAGGAACATGTTCAAGCAGCGTAGCTCAAGGGCCTGGAAGAGGGTTGTCGAGTTTGTGCTCATAATTTCTGATACACACTGCACATGCATTAGTTTACTTATATACATACCGGCTTACAGAGGCAGGTAGACGTACATATGTTTCATGTAGGTTCTTTACAGCATTGCTTGATTTCTGGAGAACTTGTGTTCGCCTCCTTCCATCCCTGCATGTCTCCATCTCCCTGTCCGGAGCCATAATGCCGTCTTAGATTATCTCATGGCTGAGATCCCAGGCTCCTCTTACATGCATCAGTACAGAATTACAGCCGAACAGGAGCAGTTTAGGATACTCTTCCGATGATGGGTATCGGAAGCCTCCCATTTTCGCATCGGTCTGACGCGTTGAATCGCGGTTCGCTCAAATGACCTCGAAATGCAGGCCAAAAAAGGCAAGGGTGAAGCGAATCACCGAAAGATGGCGGCTTTGCTCGTGGAGCACCTTGAGGACTGATGGAGGGCAGTTGTAGCATAACGAGGCGGGGCCCACTTAATCCGAGCAGGAGAGACATGCGACATTGCGTGTCGCCTTCCACGGCTTTCCTATGCAGGGTTGGGTTTTTTCGCTAGCCCCAGATCGCATTTGCCGAAAGAGAGGACGTGGGCCAGGAGTCCAGTGCAGAGCTTCTGGCAATGGCCACTCGGAGTCTTCAGGCCACTTTTACCAGGCTCTTAACGGTAAGGCTTAAGTCTTAAGTTGCTTTGAAAGCCCGTTGACGTCGAGGAATCCTTGAGAACTGGGGCACTGAAATCGAGCCTCAAGCTATTCTGAGCTGAAACCAGCATTCAAAGTTTTGCCTTGATTGAAGGGAAGCACGCTGCAAACCTTTATGAGGTCATGCTCGAAGCAATACCCAAAAACGTTGCACTGAGATTTTCGCAGCTAAGGCCATGGACTATCCCCCCTTCAAGGCTGCGCGGGCTGCCGGCCTGCGCTTCACCGGGGAGACCCCAAAGGGCCAAGGGTCAGGCGCCCAGTGACACCGAAGATCAGCTCGAAAACATGTCGAATAGCTCCTCGGAGGGTCCCGGTCCCACGAGCGCTATATAGTGCACTCATAATAAGTGCTTGGACGCGGTGGCGGCTAGCACAGCCAGCCGAGCTTACAGCATGGCGAGTTGCATCTAGAGCCTGCGGAAGCATGAACTACAGAGCACAGGCACAGTTTGCTTGTCAGCAAACTCTGGGTGCAAGCCTAAGCCTAAGCCCTAGGTTCTGCATAGTCTTTTCCTCTGACAGCATCAGAACTGATGGAGTTGCGCGCGCTGGGCCACCCTTGTTCAACTCACTGTACATAACATTGCTGACAGGCAAGTGCGTCGAGGTCGCAATAACAATGTTGCCAGAAGTCCTGAAGCCTGAGGCGCCCTGCGCAGCATACCAACGGTGATGCCCGGGACCGATCGCGGTCACGGCCCCCACACTCTGGCGAGTAGCTCGGGACACTGAGGCCGGTGTCTTTTCGCAGTTCACTGTCTGAGTGGCTCTGCCTACAAGTTGCCCTGTAACTTCACACGATAATTCGAGGGGCAGAGTTTGCTTGTGTGGCCGCGCAGATGCAGTGCAAGGTAGCAAAGCTGAACAATTTGTCCGGACACTTGCTGTAGGCTCCCTGTGCCGCAAGGCGACTTCATCACCGTCGCCAAGTGCCAGAGCCGCCAAAAATATGCAATAGAAATACTGCACTGCTGTCACTTCCATATAGAACACTCTTTGCGGAAGGTCAGATCTCCCGCAGAGCGGCTCAAAGCAGCCAAAGTCGCAGCAGAAACATGCAGCATTCTGAGGGCGCTGCTTGGCCGTTAGGCACAACTTGATACAGACCGTCGGTCAACCTCAAGCAAATAGACTCTCTCTACTTAATAGAGTCGTACTGCCAAGCCAAGCCAGCGGAGCACGTCTTCACCTGTATTTTCCACCAGCCGAGACGTCGGTTTTTTCCTCCTGAGCCATGGGGATACCACTGCCGGCATGTGTCATGTTCACGCTGTTTTGCCTGGCAGTACCCATCTTCATGTCTTATAACGGCTCCTCGGCTGCGGCCTAATGAAGATCCTAACGCCGTCGACGCTGTGTTGCCCGAAGTAGAATCCCCAAGATCCTGTCCCTCCCTGAGGCGGTGCGACAGCCGCAACTGTCGACACAATTCAGAAAGAAGGTCACTGGAGTCCGGCCGGGATAGGGCCGCGCAGCTGACATGTGATCTTATACTGCGAGCAGGTGAACAGGAGGATGCAATCGCTTCTGACGACTGCATGGGACAGTAGTTATCGGCTTTCGCATATCATACGGGCTACTGAGAAGCCGGCCGTGAGGCAGGCAGGAAAGTCCTATCTTGTTCTCAGTCGAGGCTGCTCGGAGCGATGGACAAGATTGGGATGACGAGTCTCGCCTCGATCGGCAACATTCGGCAACCCAGCATCCCCCTCGTTTCTGTCGCAGTTTTGACACTGGCACACAGCTCATGGCTGCCAGCTATCATCTTGACTGTACTTCTCCTGCGCCTCGTTCTCCGTTGCCACTTGCCTCTTCACATGGCTTTTTCTTTGCTTTCCTCCGCTTTTCGTATTTTGACTCGCGATGACAGAGGATCACGGGTACTTTTTCCTTGCAGGCTTCGAAGCACATAGGGATGTGAACTAGCGCTGGCAGTGGCATTGACATATTTGACATCCCATCTCTCTTGAACTGCTCGCACCGCCGAGGATGGCTGCAGCGTTCTGGGGCAACTCGGCAGACACCAAAAGCGGCTACGCACGGCATGCAGATGATTGATGGCAGACAATTAACCTAAAGGGACAGCTGGAACCTCGCACCCGGCGTCCTGCTTTCTGCATGAGTTGGAAGTCTAAGCCGCTGGCAAGGATATATGCTCCAGCGTGTTTCGTCCAAAAGGTTGCTCTGCGCAGGAGTGAGGGAGAGACATGCCGCGTGGGGCAGTTCCACGCGTCTTGAGTTGTAGACGTGTGGAAGGCTTCAGGAGTCAGCATGTGCCTGCCAAATTCGGGTCGGAAATAGCGGCACGCAAGTTTTGCCCTGTAGGTCTCTAACATCCTGAAGCTGAGCCAGCCAGTGGCTGCCACGAGCCATTTGTCTCCTTCCCTGCCTTCTCCGTGACCACGTCCCGCAGGACTCCTCGTCAACGCGACCTCCACTTTGATTTTTGCGACATTGAGGAACCCAATTACAATGTGCCTAGCGAAGTTGCTGACGCTCGGCCAAGCACATCTTCCACCATCCATCCGCGCCTAGGGTGTGGAAAACTCCGGGAGTGGATATGGTTGACCCATCCCGAGTTGCCCAGCTCCATAGAGGGCGTTGTTCTTTGTAGCTTAATTAGCCAGGGTATTGCCCCAAGTTGACTGAGGATCGGCTTTACGGAGAGCTTGCAGTGGGTGTGGTGCCCGCTCTGGATTGGCCAATGGGCTCCTCCGGCGTCACTACCTATCTGGATGAACCTGTCAGGAGAGAGCTGGTGTGGTTCATGCAACGTCGACCGTGATGCCACATTTGTTTATCGACTGGTTACCGTAATTGTCGAGAGGCTTGCATTGTTGCATCGGCCTGTCAGGAGGTGGCGTCGCATCAGGAGTGGGGAATGGTTTGGGCATCTCAGACTGCACTGAAGTGACCGCAGGCACCTTACAGTGTCCATCGGGTTCCCAATTTTGACACAGGAGTCGATCATTAGTATTAGTTTCATGTGAGGAGGATGGGTGTCGCTGCTGATTTGGTAGCCCCACGCATGTGAGAGGACCCGATGGTAAGCTAGCAAACTTACGAAGACGTTGGCCTTTCCCCTGTTCCTCGTTGTGCCAAAGGTTTTTGGGCTCCAGTGTTGTTGCAGGTACCATCATCGCCGGTTTCACCACGGCACAGGGATGCTCCTATGAACTTGCCTTCCAGATCGAGGCACCTCTCCGAAGATTCTGGTGCAATTGCTTTTGACTCGTTCCTTGAAGATGAGAAAGGGCCACTTTGGACAAAATGCTCCAGGGGGGCGGGCCCTCCACGCACGTGAACCTGCTTGACTCTCTAGCTTCACAGTCCGATTTCCGATTCCGGAGACGAATCTGAGGCGGGTGCCTTGTTTGCCCTCTGGCTGGCCTTGGCCCTGACGGATTGGCAAAAGTTTACGATTCGTGAGGACAGGCCCCTGGAGCCTTTCGCAGCTGGGCTTCCATTCGACTGCTGTGCTTCAGAAGGGTTTTCAGTTGCGCAAGATTTTGATGACTTTAGACTCATAAGCCGCCGGAAAAGATTTCACCGGTTGGCCACAATGCCATGCTGTCAGACGTGAGGAAGACATCACTCGGACTGTTTCAGCAAATGCACGAGCTGAACGCGGTTCAATGCTGGCAAGCTTGATCGCATCCAGTTTCCAGTCCATATGATCACCATCGCAGCATTATCAACATCTGTTTCTGAGAGCGTTTCATCGTCCTAGAGCATCCATGCCGGCGGCCTTACAAACATCCGGTTCAAACACGCGGTCAGCAGAGCATCGATCCTGGTAGTCTTTCTGGCATTCGCTTTCCGATTCTCTAGTGCAAAAGCCTTGAGATCACCAACCGCGGGGGGGGCGAGTACATGAAAAGTTTGTTGGGTTTAGAAGGGCTTGGAGGTTTAAGTTTAGTGAGTTTGGGGTGGGGTGGGCTTGTAAACAACAACAAAACATGTATGTCTGCGACAACGGGGACATGGGACCCCTAGAGTCTGCAGAGGGACGCAGGCGGACTGGAACAATTCAGTCTCTGCACCGGGATGCCAGTTGAATGCCTACCGTAGAGTGGAGAGTTTTGGAGATTTGCTTATTTGTTATCAGTGGTTGGACAAACTTAGCAAGTCTCAGGTAAAGATGAAATCACCGAAGAGCCTTGCCTGCACATCAAGATTGACCTCCATGTGCTGCCGGTGCCGTGATGCTCGGGGCTGCCTGGGAGCTCGGAATAAACGTGTAAGCTGCAGATTGGAGAACTTGGAAGAACATGTTCAAGCTGGAGCTTAATTCTCTTCCATTCGGTCACGCCGAAGTTTCGTTGATGCTGGAAGGAAGCGGGTAGTGCGGCTCGCGAATGAAAGCTTGGATGAGCATCTTGTCGCGGGGGGCTCGGGAGAAATGTTGGGCATGTGAACCAGACGCTTCTTGATGGTGTGTAGAAACTGGAAACAGACAGTTCCTGGCACCTTTTTGCTCATTGTGCTCATCTTGACCGTGTGCACCGGCTGTCTATGTTGAGTTGAAGGCTCCATGCGACTCAGCCGGTGAAGCTGAGCAGGAGGCCAGGCATTGTAAGCCAGAGGCAGGCCAGACACCGGTGTGTGAACAATTGTGAACACTCCCTGCACCTCCGGCCGACATCATCCAACTTGAGCCACTAGAAACCTGAGCTGATCAACTTCACGCATAGCTCCAGCCACAATTCCTGCAGCCAGGTACGCAGAAGTCTGAAGGCCCAGCTCAGCTGCCCGTCTGCTTGGCCAAAGGCATGCGCATGCCTTCCAATACCACGCCCCACCACCACCGCTACTAATACCACGACGACGATGACGACTACTGCTGCCAATGCAAATTGCTATCTTCGCGACCGGCATTTGTCCCAGCGCACTGTAGACCAGTTTGATTGAGGTATGACTACTGTGAGCGGCGGGCCTGTTAAAGCATAAGCACAGGGCATGCAACCTGAAGTACACTCACTGACACACTAAGAGCTCACTTGATGTGCAGCTTGAGTAGGGCACCCTTAGCCCCGAACCCACTATGAGAGGACATGATGGTCGATCTCCTTCAAGATGCCTGACATTGGCTTTAGAACTAAGCTCTGAGGCAGGGGAAGTGTACAGAATAGTATAGATAGAATCCACCGGAAAGCAGTTCACCACCACGTATGGTTCATATCAGTAAACATTATCGGATGAACAGCTACTACTAATTACTCTTCCTCCTCCTCCTCCTACTACTACTACTACCACCACTACGACGACTACTACTACGACGGTTGGTGATATACATCCTGCATTACCCATACTGAGTAATATACCATAATTCCCATAGTTTAGGGTTTTTAAGGTAATGCAGGATTTATATCACCAGCAGTCAACAGTACTACACCTAGTCCTGATGATGTTGCCACTGGCAGCTACAGGGTGAGAATCACGAACGTGGCTACTGTCGCCTCGATTCATATGTTGTCTTGTGGAATTTTCCCGGCTTTTTCAGGTATTCACCTGAAGCTGTTGTCTACGTTGAACTCTTTTGTTTACCGCACTGCCAGTTTTCTGGCAGCCCTCTTCTGATATTGGGCAGCAGATAGCGCTCTTTTCAGTCAATAGTCGATCACTTGTTCAAAAAATGGTCAGTAACTAGCAACTAGTAACTAGTAGGAAAAAGGTGACAACAAAGGTGCGGGCTTCTTGGTTGGCGAGCTGAACCCTGCCGACTCTCACGGGGTCTTCGGCGAGTGATCCGAGCTGTTTTGTAGGGCGCCCACAAACTTAGCTGGTGCACGAAGAGACGCAGAGGTACTGGCAGAACTTCGGACCCGGTACCGAGGAGATGCCAAGAGGGAATTCGGGGCCAATCGATGTTGAGCTTGGCATCCGCTTTCCATGAATCGATCATGTTCAATATGCTATATACTTCATATCTTCGTAGCTGTGCCGTCCCGTGTTTCGTTTTTCTTTGAGGCAGCGCAGGCTTTTGTTCCCGGGCCCGATTCGTGTACGCCCGCACACAAGCTTAACTTGCCGTCCTGCGCCTTTCGTTTCCCACATCGGGTTCGCCAGGAGAAGCTTGCTCTGACAACCTGTGGCCTTCTGACTCAGCATCACGACGCCTCCTTACTCTTGCAGGTTGCAGACGTCGGCATCAAGGCTTCTGCCCGTTTTCTTCTGACGTTTTCTGAGGTTGTGAATCCGTCGGTCATGGACAAGAAGAGCTATGTTCAGATGAGCGCTGCTGAGCCTCCCAAGTCTGAGCCGAAGCCGGAGCCAAAGTAGATCAAAGCCATCTACGGCAACGGCCCCAGCAAAGGCAAGCAAGGTTTCGCAAAGCGACTGCTTGAGGATGCTGCGGTTCTCACGGCCAGAAAGTAGACTCGGACTGCGAGTGCTGCGACATTCTTGCAAGCGAGGGAGACGAAGTGCGAGTTTTTTCAGCACGCTCGCGGTCGCGATCAGTTGCGCAAGCGATGCGCGTGAGACGTGTAGCTCAGCAGGTATGTACAGTCCGAAACCAAAGCGGTCGGGCCGTCGACTTCGGATGCTGGGCAGCGGAAAGCGGATTCGATGCGTGGCATTCTGAATCCGACGACTCAGCGGACACGTATTTTGCTTTTCCGCCCTGCAGCTTGGATCAAGCTGTTCCAGGTGTCTGGAGATTCGCCTGATGGCAGCAGAGGAGCAGGCGCAGCAGGCGGAGCGGAATTCCTCGCCGCACCTGGAGGAGACCTCCGTGATCTTCGCTTTCTGTGCTGGACGCGGAGGAAGGTGCGGTTTGGCATTCGTCGACTTCGACGATCCGGAGCGTGTGCTTCGGGTGGCCGACGTGATGGACCCCGAGTTCGCGGAAGTCACAAGACTGAAGGAGCGGATTCTGTGCTGCGCTGAAACCTCTGGCGGCTCTGGGCTGGAGTGCCCTCCGCAGCTTGGCGTTCGTGCCGGGCTCTGCGTTGTCCCATCTCGGTCCCCTCCACAGCTTCTCAGGCGTGCTTTGACCCCTGTCGTAGAGGGTGGGGAGAATTTCCCGACGGCCACACAAAAGGCAGGAGACTTTGACGTGGAAGCCTCAAAGCTGCGCCTGGTAAGCCTCTTCCAGAGCCTTACATCGAAGGAGGCTGGTGCGACCGCGACCCCTTGCCCTGGCCAAACAACACCCTTGGCGACGCTTGACCTGGGCAACGAGCAGCTGGTACGTGCAGCTGGGGGTCTTCTGAAGTTTTTGGAGCAGAACCGCACACTGCTGGGCCAGATCGAGCGACAGTGGCAGCCATGCGTGCAGGATGTGAAGCTGTTTTCACCTGAAGACTCCGTGTTCGTCGACCTACAAACCATGATGGCGTTGCAAGTTGTTAAGGAGCTTTGCAAGGGAACGGCTTGCAACATGAACTGCATGGGCATAGTCTGGTGAAGCATTTGTCATTGTGTCATAGGAGCACCGGCAATCGCTAATGCGACTGGGCAAGCCGCGTGAGGGCTTGTCCCTCCTCGGACTTTTGGAGCCACTGGTGTCTTCAACTTCGGGAAAGGTAATGTTAAGGCGCTGGTTGCACCAGCCGAGCGCCATGGCAGGCAGAGTGCAGTATGAGTGCCGCAACATGTAGATCAAGTCTTTTTGACTGCGCCGTCCTGAAGCAGTAAGGTCGGAACATGCAGGTGCTGACGGCCCGTCACGAGACGGTAGAGCTCGTCACGAGCCTGCTGCGTGGCAGCGGTGCGGAGCTGGCTGCCGCCTCAGAGAGACTCGTTCAGTGTGTCGTTCGATGTGTCGTTCGGTGTCGCAAGAGACATAGCCTAGCGGCCTGAGCAGGTGAGGCAGTTGCACCGGGAGCTTAAGGAGGCCCAACATGAGTCCCTTTTGATTTTACCTTGCGAGGCTTGTGTCTTCTACGAGAGGGCTGCAGGGGTTCAGATGGTTTCTGAAAACCCTTCACTGCATCGCAGTCTTCAAGCATCAGAATGATGCAGTAAGCTGTAGTCTTAGATTCTGCGTCAAGCGGCCACCTTACGCGTCATCATGTCGATTTGCATTGATGTGCATTTGCTGAGTGGCAAGCATGCCTCTGTGGAAGTGGAGACGGATGCATCGGTTGAGTCCTTGAAGCGCCGAGCCCAGAGTGCTCTGGTGGTCCCGAGTAGGGGGCGGCTGCTGAATTCTTCTGGAGAGGTGCTGGATGGAGCACAAACGGTCACAGAAGCGAAGTTGACGAGTGGAGACGCGCTCACCCTGCATGTGAACCAAGTCCAGCTTCAAGCCGCCAAAGGCGGTGACTACGCTGGGTTCGCCGCTCTCTTGGGTCATGGTTCTGTGGCAACCTGGGGTCACTGGGGTGTTCCGACAGCAGTGCCGTCCAGGAGCAGCTGCGAGATGTGCAACAGATCCAGGCTTCTCACTATGCATTCGCCGCAATCCTGGCTGATGGATCTGTGGTCACCTGGGGCAATGGCCGCATTGGTGGCAACTGCAGTGAGGTACAGGATCATCTGCGAAATGTGCAGCAGATCCAAGCTTCTTGTGGCGCATTTGCGGCAATCCGGGGTGATGGATCTGTCGTCACCTGGGGTGATGCGTACTTGGGTGGCGACAGCAGTGCGGTACAGGATCATCTGCGAGATGTGCAGCAGATCCAGAAGCTAGCTTCTGGTCGTGCATTTGCTGCAATCCTGCGCGATGGATCTGTCGTGACTTGGGGTGATGCGGACTTGGGTGGCGACAGCAGTGCGGTACAGGATCAGTTGCGAGATGTGCAACAGATCCAAGCTTCTTACTCGGCATTTGCTGCAATCCTGCGCGATGGATCTGTCGTGACTTGGGGTGATGCCGACTTGGGTGGCGACAGCGGTGCGGTACAGGAGCAGCTGCGAGATGTGCAGCAGATCCAAGCTTCTTATTTGGCATTCGCTGCAATCCTGCGCGATGGATCTGTTGTCACCTGGGGTCAATGTGGTGGCGACAGCAGCGCGGTACAGGATCAGCTGCGAGATGTGCAGCAGATTCAAGCTTCTAGTCAGGCATTTGCTGCAATCCTGGGTGAAGGATCTGTCGTCACCTGGGGCAATGTCTTCGCTGGTGGCGACAGCAGTGCGGTACAGGATCAGCTGCGAGACGTGCAGCAGATCCAGGCTTCTCACCATGCATTCGCCGCAATCCTGGCTGATGGATCTGTGGTCACCTGGGGTGATGCCCGCTTTGGTGGCGACAGCAGTGCGGTACAGGATCATCTGCGAGATGTGCAGCAGATCCAAGCTTCTGGTCATGCATTTGCTGCAATCCTGCGCGATGGATCTGTCGTCACCTGGGGTGATGCCCGCTTTGGTGGCGACAGCAGTGCGGTACAGGATCATCTGCGAAATGTGCAGCAGATCCAAGCTTCTTGTGGCGCATTTGCGGCAATCCGGGGTGATGGATCTGTCGTCACTTGGGGGAATGCCGATTTCGGCGGCGACAGCAGTGCTGTTCAGGATCAGCTGCGTGATGTGTAGCAGATGTTCCCAACGAGAAGTGAGAAGCAGCTAGCTTCCATGGGTTAAGCCCTATAAACCCTAAACCCCTAAACTTGGTCCTAAACCGTAAAGCCTAAAAGGTTGAGGGCCGACCCAAACCCCTCAGCTTATATACCTGCAAGAGCTGAAAGTCTCCATCCCAAGTTTAGTCAGAGAAATCTTTAGCCGGTTAAGCCTTGACCCTAAACCCCAAGTTCGTTCACTAAGTCCTGATTCTTCGTTGGCCCTAAGCCTTGAACCAAACCCTAAACCCTAAAACCTAGAATCCTTAGAGTATGGAGCACCCTGCAGCCGTCATCGGGAGCGCTGCCACAGGGTGGCATACCGTCATGGTATCGCAGCCGTGCCCAAAGGCTACCATTCGTGGGTTTTGCTGTGCAGAGATCCGTGCTCTTTTCGGCTTCTGTGCAGGTCCAGGATGTGCCAGCCCTCCTCACACGCCTGTGTCTCGCGTGCACATAATCACTACGAGTGCATTGCGACGAGATGACGAGATCGTGTTTCTGTCTGAGCTCAGGTACCGCCGTGGCTGGGATGCGCATTGCAGGCAACGGGGTACGCTGGGGGTTTCCAGAGCTTCTGCGAGGCTATCACTTCGACAATGTCAGCGACTGGCGCACTTTGGCGGCGACGCTGAGCCACATGTCCGCCTGCCTGGAGCTCATGGGCCAGGCGAGACCATGCGAGACCCCAAGTGAAGAGAGGACTCCCCCTTTTTTGCAAAAGTCAGGCATCGAAGCTGGGACCCCGAGATGCTGGCGGCTTGTTCCGACAAGGCAAAGAAGACGTTCAGGTTGTTTCTCCACTTCCCTGCTGGTTGAAAGCTGTTTCAGCCCTGAGCGTTTAGAGGAGACGGCCTGGTGGAAGACGTGCGTGCGGCTGAAAGCCTTCTGCAGCGGGTGGTGGACTGGGACGGACACTTCACTGAAGGCTGCGTCGGCGGTGTCCTAGGGGCCCCGCAGTGTGTTCTAGCTTGGGTTGTGCAGGCCATTTCGATGCACACCTGGTCCATGTGCAACGCGGCGTTGACCGGCGCCTAGACGGGCTGAGACAGCAGCATCTGGGTCGATATACTGGGTCTTTCTCTCTTTGGATGGCTCTCAAGTTACACTTCCTCCGGTTAGTTAGGCATAGCGGGACAGCTGACGCATGTTGCGGGGCCTGTGAGAATTCTGAGAGCGGAGTCAGGTATCTCAACATCGAGAGCCATCTGAGCGACTCGGAGGTATCTACGAGTCTACAGCTGGGACCGGTAACTATCGGCCTCCTTGGCATTGAGGACCTGAGTCTCTCATGACCCCATACACCACTGTCCTCAAAAAAGTCGGAGTTTGGATGCAGAGACACATCCAGAGGCAAGGGATTCAAGGCCATTGCAACCTAGAGCAACCAAGGCGACATTGCAAGCGGGCTCCTCGGTCACGGCGGCAAGTCGCTGCAGCGAGCCGTCGTGACGCGGCTGTAATATGAAGGCTGCATGCAGTCTCGAATTTAGACACCTACCCCCAAGTGCGCGAAACGTCGTTGAAGTGAGGACGCCGTCTTGTTTCATTACTTCCCGCAGCGACTTGGCTGCAAGTCAATATGCTTCTGCGGCTGATTTTGACATATTTTGACTTGCCGGTCGCGGCGTGGGGCAGACTGAGGCTGGGCTTCCACGCTTCCCTGCCCAATCCTATTGCGTCCAGTGGAGAAGTAGATGCCGATGGTATGGAGCTCTTGAAGCGTAAAGGATGCATTCCACAGCCGGCGCCTGACTGGAGCTATCAGTTTGCAGGCCCGTGGACTCTGGCATCTTGAGAGGTCTCTGTAGAGACCTGTAGAGTCTTCGCAGCATGTGGACGCCTGCGGTTGAAGGCGGCAGCCGGCTTTTCTACAAGTGCGACATGGCCCGGCGCCTGGACACCGAGATCGGCACCTCGGCCGATAAACCGGAGAGGGCCGACGGATGGGCCTCTGGGCATCAGTTTTGGATTTCAGGCGACTTGGTGGTCCAAGCCCGGGATGCCGAGCTGGAGATCCTGGGGGCGCTCCTGGAGCGGCTCCGCCGGCTGGAGGCGCGGCTCCGGAAGGCCGCGCAGCTCCTGGCGGAGGTGGATGTGATCCAGGCTCCGTAAAGTGACGGTCGCAGTTCGCAGAGCATCGCAGACCCCTGACTCCTCTCCTCTTTTCTTCCCGAGATCTTCGAGTGATCCAGGCCTTCAGCTCGGCCTCGCTGCAGTACAAGTGGACTCGGCCAAGGCTCGCTTCGAAGCCTGGTCTCCTGCACATCGTACGAGGACGGCACCCCCTGGTGGAGGCGCTGAGCTCTCACCACGGCTTCGTCCCGAACAGTACGGAGATTGGCCTCTCCGAAGTCGAACACCGGGTGCAGGTCGTGACTGGTGCGAACTTGTCTGGAAAATCCATCTACTTGAAGCAGGTTGGCCTCATCGCATACATGGCCCACACCGGATGTTATGTCCCGGCAGAGGAGGCGGAGCTGGGCCTTTGTGACTTCATCTTCTCTCGAATACAGAGCTGCGAGAGCGCAACCGCCGGATGCTCCACGTTTACCCTTGATCTTTGCCAGCTATCTCTGGTTCCTTGATGCGAAAGCGCATAGCGCACTCTTCGGATACAGGACACGTTTTTTTGGTTGAAAATTTGTAATTACAGCAGCTTCTTTTGCAGCACTCAGGCCTTGAATCATGCAACTGCATCCTCGCTGGTCCTCATGGATGAATTCGGGAAGGGCACGCGTGCGGCCGATGGTGTGGCGCTTTTGGCTGCCACAGTGGAGTACTTCTGCCGCTGGGTCAATGGCCCAAAGGTGGTAATCACAACCCATTTTACAGAAATCTTTCGCATGGACCTAGTCTCGCAGAGTGAGCCATTCCTGCAGGTGAGCCACTTGCGAGTATTGCCTCCTGATCAGGACACGGCAATAACTGAAGACCGGCGCGATGTAGCTGCCACGGGTTCGGTTGCATATCTCTACCAGATCGCAGACGGTTGTTCAGACAAGAGCTTTGGTTTGGAATGCGCCGCTCAAGCTGGCATGGACTCATCGATCTTGGAGAGGGCAGCGAAAGTGCTTCGGATGATTGAGAGCGGGGAGAGCGGGAGGCTGGGACAAGAAACCCAAGCCACTCAGGGAGAGGAGCTGACTGATCAGCAGCTGGCGGTCTGCAAGATGATTGTTGAGCGCTTTCGTGCGCTTGATACAGACGATGAGGCTGCATCAGCCGCCTTTCTCGCCTTTGTTGTATCGAAGGCAGATGAGCTTCCCTTCGACGACTGCGTCAGATAAACCAGCGATTTCGTTTGACGGGCTGCATCAGGCTGCCACCTGCATGACAGGAAGTCAGAATTCACTTGTTGGCAAGACTGCTCGGGGGGCGGTGCGTGTAGGACTTTGAAAGACTGGCCGACGGGATGAGAGGAAAAGTTCATGATCGTGCTGCGCCATCCGTAGTGACGCTTACTGTGAAGGCGATGCGTCTGGCATGCCTGCGAGGTCCACCCGCCGTCCGATTGCGTTTAAGTGGCTCAGGGCAGTCATGTCTTTTGGATGAGGGCGGTGTCACGATGCCGGGACCTCGAATCGCGATTGAGTCAATGTGCGGACGCAGTCTACAACTCTGCCTAGTGGCAGATGGGTTGTGAGGTTTTCCATGCTAGGGTCCCCAAACGTCAGAAGGAACCAGTGATATTTATTGAATGGCCCTTCAGCCGTAGGCCTGCCCGGCAGCGCAATTGCCATTCAAGGAACGAAGCACTCATTTTCCAAGCTGCGTTTGATAAGGCGCCGGGAGCGATGCCTGGCTGCGACCGCTTTACTTGCGATCGCCGCAGGCTGAAGCCAAGAGTCTAGGAGGAGAGTGTGTGTTCTTTCTTGAGTGCTCGTCGAGTCAACGGAGGGAGTATTTTGAAGTTCCTGTGCATCTGGTTCACCTCTGCCTGGTGGTTCTCAGTGTCCTAGCAGCGAGGCAGTGCTTTCGATCGTGACAGGCATTTCTTCAGGTGCGGCGCAAACTGAGGACTTCTGTCGGCCTGAACTAGTTGGGCTGATTCATTGGGAGACATTGAGACTGGCAAACACTGAAGGAGGCTGTGAAAGTCTTCCAGCAAGTCATCTCAGGCACGCAGCGCAGCGGCTTGGGATGAAAGGTAAGTCTCGCCCTGACTGACCCGATGACTGAGATGCCGACACCGCCCATTTCCAACGTCTTCTGCAGAAAGGCCAGAAATCCTCTTGTGCGGGGCCCAGAGCGAGAAGAAGAGCGAGAGAGAGAGAGCTTACTGTCATGTTGTGGCAGCTTGTTGTGTAGCCTAATGCTTGTCGTGTTTGCTGCTTTGAGGGGGGCACGGAGCAATTAACAGTTGCTGGACTCCGAATACAAGAGTCTGCAGCACAGAGCTGGTAACCGCCTTAGTTGAGTTGACGAGGCCTGGGGGGTCATAAATAGATAGGGGGATTACAGTTCGCGACCCCAGACCTCAACGTGCAGCCGTAGTGAAGACCAACGACCAACAGGGCGCATGCGTGCGCGGAGAGGGGCGCTGCGTGCCCTTCTTCTGGCTGTGTTGAAGAAGAGCTTACTTTTGTTGTTCTCTCATAGCGCTGACAACACAAAGGGGAACCCAACTTTCGGAAGAGATCGCAGTCCCCATACTGGCGAATCCTTTGTGTGGTCACCGTCTTATGTCTGTGACATTCTGTGACCTTATCGGGAGATTAGCCACAGCAGCCAGTCAAGCCAGGCACGGAGTCCTCCGAGGGATGACATTGGTCTGCTATGTTCGTTTGGCCTGGCGTTAGAGGTTTGTTGTGGCTGTGTTGGCACGGAGAGAACGGGCCCAAGATTCAAGGGTGTCCCAAAGACCGCATCGGGGAACCCACGTCGGGATGGCACCTTCAAAAGTACTCGGTAAGCTGTTCCAGTCTAGGTACGTGGGTTATATACCGGTGCGTATAGTTATTCACGGTCCCTTCAACTCGCCACAAACACTGGGGTAAGCCCGGAGGATGAAGAGAGAAAGTGACACAACGAAGTATAGCTGCCTCAAGATGGGTCCGATGGAGACAACACTGTGGGGGTCAGCAATGTGGCTTTGAGTTGTTATGATGATGTACGGCGGATGCCATCTTGAGTAAATGCATGGGGGCTCCGGTCCACAGACTGTTTACGAGCAGCACCCAAAACTTTTGCCACAGGGGCGCGGGGACGAGGCGAGGGTTGTGTGACTGTTTAGTGTTAGTTCGGGGTTGGGGGTTGCTGTTCGAATAAAACACAGAGCCAACCCACCTATCATTGCCGTTCTGCTGAGAGACCCCCAAGCCGTCCACTCATTAACACAATGGGTGGTCGGGCGGGCCAATGGCCCGAGGGTCGCTAGACGACCCCTATGCCCGGGCAGAAAGAAAAGAGAGAGAGGAAGTTTACCGTAAAGCCTATCGGCCTCAGCTTAACCCAATGCAGCTTTGGTTTCTCAGGCTGTGGCTACTGGGCAGACCGGGCTGCGGTGCGACTTCAGCAGTTCGTGGCTGTGCTTTACTTGTCATGCCATGAGTTCTAACCACACGAAGACCCAACGAGCAACTCAGAATTCTCGACAGCGGCAACTGCATCTTCCTTTGGCAAAGTTGATCCGATGCCTTGCAGCTAGTGGAGGCCACAAGCCATGAATCAGGGGGATGCAGACTGCAAAACACGAATCGAAGTCCTCGAACCCGAGTTGTGCTGCCAACAACGGGCTGCTTGACATGATGGGGCATTTGCCCCGAGCTTAGGTGGCTGGGCAGCTGGAGGTCAGTCGAAGGCTGCTTCGGGCCTCCCGAGCGATTCTTCCGAATGTTTTTAGCCGAGCTCGGAGGCACCTTGGCGATGTACACTTCGACAACATCACGGCTGTGCCGCTCCAAGCTCCCCAGGCGATCCCAGGCCCGTGGCATCCCCAGAAAAATGCTTTTTGCTGAGGTCAGAGCTCTTCACGACGAGTCCAGCTGGAGACGTCTCCTTAGCGACTCCAAAAACATCCAAAAACAGCCTCCAAGAGCTCCCAAGACAGGCTCGAGTTTCCGGACATCTCAGGTGGCGTTGCTGTCCTTTATTTGGATGGCGATGCCCAGGCAGGGGCTGTGAAGCAATCTGGATGGGACGTGATTTGTCAGAGATGCTTCCTGGATGAAGCCTGACCAGGTTCAGCTGCAGCATCATGACCATCAGCTTTTGGAGACCATGGACGTAACCGCAGGGAGCTTGATACAGGCGGGTGCCGGCGATTCCTTTAGGATCTCTTTGGAAGCTGCGTAGCATTGTGCCTTGCGCAAGCCCCTAAACCCTAAACCCAAAACCCTAAACCCTAAACCCTAAACCCTAAACCGCCTAACCGCGCAGCTTCAAGCCTTGACAGGTACCCGAGGGTGCGGTGCTTTTGCACACGAAGCCGCTCCAAGTAGTCAGAGCCTCAGCCATTTCCTCAATCTAAGTCCGAGAGGGGGGCCTAAACCCTAAGCCCTAAACCCTAAGCCCTAAACCCTAAACCCTAAACCCCAAAAGGTTCGAGGCTAAGCCCTAAACCCTAAACTCTAAACCCTAAATGGTCCGAGGCGTGGACCCGCATCCGTGCTGTCGACTTGCCGGTGCGAGGCGGCGTCCGTAGACTGCGGGAGCGTTCTGGAACGATGCCGTCTCGGCTTGGCCTGTAGGCTTCTTTGAGTTCTACTTAGCGCTCCTGGCTCAGCCGTGCTGAGCATTTGTGTCGGTTTGAGGACGCAGCTGTATCTCGAAGGTCTTGGGTGCAGCGCAATTTTGTGACGCCGTATGACACGGCATCGCAGCGCAAGTTTTTCCGAACACACACGCGGCATCCGCGGACAGACCCTCAGTTTATGACTGGAGATGCACCCTAACGACAACATGCGAGCTGTCTGCTGCAGGTATTGGCATGGGTTCATCTGGAGCTTTGTTGGAACGTGCGTACCCAAGTGAGACGACGAGGTCCGCAATGTTTGACTGTACGCTGCACGGAGGTTCTGCACGGTTTTTGCTTGCTTACCTTTGGCTTGGTTTGGTTGTGGCCTCGGCTTGCACCGGTGAATCCCGTGAGCGAGAAGATGCGCGATGGGAGGTGTTCAAGTGCTCGCGAATATGCACGGCCGAGATGATCCCGTAGATGAATGCCCGCCAACTGAAGCGTTGCGTTGTGTGCGCCCTGAGCCGCAGAGTTGTGAACGGCCAGGCCTCTCTCCAACTTTGCAAAGCTCTCAGAGTCGCAGAGCGCGAAGCAGCAAAAGAGCTAGCAGCTAGGGTGTCCAAGTTGTGCCAGCGGCCAGGCTCCCTCGAGTCGGTCGAGTTGGAAAAGGCGAGGGCCTTTCCCGCATCTCCGAGGAATCTCGACCGTCCCTGCATTCAGGTTCCCGCTGCGGCGGGGCTTTGGGCTCCAAGGACTTCCTCTGTAAAGAAACCCCAAGACCAGGATGTGGGGAGAAGTGGAGCAGAAGCCTGCATTGGGGGTCATGTACCCCAAACTCCACCCGAAAAAAACGAAGGCTTTGCAAGCTTGAGAATAAGCTTTTCTTGTCACCTGAAGCAGTGAGGATATGTGCCCTGCTGTCAGACGGCTTTGCAGTCAAACCGGGTCGCAGCGCACGGGCGAACAGACAGAGACAACACCTTCATTTTGCAAGACGTCTGTGGCCGGGCAGGATCATGTCAGGACGACGTCCCCCTGGAGTCTCTCTAAGTGACGCCGGTGCCTGAAGTGCCACGACATGCTCTGCCTGCAAGGATTAGGCGTGCATGGAACGAGAAGCCGCATGATTCTGTCCTGCCAGGCAGGAGGTTTCGAAAGCTGAGGGCAGATGGCCTGGCCTTCGATCGGAGTTAAGGAACTTTCAAAGAGAGTCCTGGATCCATTTGTTTGAAGTTGCAGAAGCGAAGAAGCGAATGAACCATTCCTTCCATTTGCCCCTTTGGAGACCCGATGAACGAGTTTGTTGAGGTAGGCTATGGGAAAAGACGATGTGGGTCTTATGCAGCTCAAGAGACCAAGCGATCCCCGCGATTCCTGCGAGGGTTTGCCCGGTCCAGTTCCAGTTTAGGTTTGCACCGAGACACGAGCCACAAGTCTGCGTCACCCAAGTGCAGGGTGTTTGACAAGTCTCCTGGCCAGATACTTGGGATGTGCCGGGTGATGCAAACGAAGGGCTTCGACTCCGTGATCGGAGATGGAGTGCCATGGCATCGTGGGCATTGTCTAGGTTTTCAGTTCATGTGAGGCCAGTCGTTCAGAAATCATGAATGCCGCTTCTCACAAGCAGGAGTGCGGAAATCTTGTGAATTTGTCCCAGCCGGGGGAGACCACTCACTGGCTCAGGGAAATTACGTTGCACAGATCAAGCCTTCGAGCTCTCTTGGGCTCTTGTACGTACGACGGAGCGCATCCGGAAGCGTTTGTGGCCACGTTTCACCCTCGCATCACCGCGACAGTCGCGACATACCGTGTGAGCCCGGCTACAGACTTGTCCCTCGGTGCACGGCGCCCACGATTGTTTGCAAGGGCACGACATGGACCGGGCCGGATGAGTTGTGATAACAAACCTGGCTTGCCATTCGTGTTTTCCGATGGCACATACTCGTATAGGATATCACCTTTTGTCGCTCGTGCCGGAGAAAGGGTCCGGCGCATCATGCCCTTGACATACTACCGTTACCACTGTATGGCTGTGGCTTGACGTTGCTATTTATTGAGAATCGAGTTTGCATAAGTCTGATTCCCGCATGCACGTTTGCCGGTTAGCAAACAAGACACGCTGATTTTTCACTGCAGGATTAAAATTATGTGTGGCTCAAAGTGGAACTTGGCAACACAACAGAAGCATGTAGTTGTATCTCCGACATCATAAGAGTTTCGGTGCAGTTGCTCCACAGACCATGACCTCATGTGCGTGATTCCAGTCTGCCCCTGCCATGCAGGACGAACAGTTGTTTGGCCGCTTCTTTGGACCCCTCTCTGTCTCGACACACGCCTCCCTCTCTCTGTTTCTTTGCCGCCTGCCTGGCTGGCTGGCTGGCTGGCTGGCTGGCTGTCTCTACATGGTTTCGCTTTCTAGCTCCCCTCTCTCTCATGGGCTCTCTGCCCTCCCACATCCCTAACCTGTTTCCCCCCAAATCTGCTCTCTGTGTTGCTCTCACTCAGTCTTCTGCCTCTGAGTAGCCTTTCTCAAATTTATTGGCATCGAGCAGCTCCAGGAGAAGATGCGACTGCTAAAAGACGACTGCACCTCCTACATGCTCGCGACCTTGCGTCGAGTTCGGTGAAGAACTTTCATGCTGTTCGTGCATGTTCGTGCAACTCAAGGCCCGTAGCCACTGACCTCAGCGATGACGGGACCCCTTCGTGCTCCGAGAACAATCATGAAATAAACGAGCTTTTGGAGAGAGTGCCTAATGTCAGGTACGATGAGGATCTGCCGCCTTCAACACTCCTGGTGCCTCTGGAGCGATAATATCAACTCCTGCTTACATGGTCTCGGAGCCTCCTCCCAGGCCTTGGTGGAGGCACCATGGTTTCAATCGATTGTCGGCAGATGCCTCGGTGAGTCGTGCCCGCCTCGAGCCATGCCGCGCTTTTCCTCTCCCGTGTGGCGCTTGAGGCGCCATTATTTCCCAACATGGTCCCCAGACTTAGAGCCCTTCAGGTGCTGAGAGCGGCATGGTATGTCGTTAGAAGATATAACTCAACTCGTTCCGCTTTTCGCCTCGGCACGGGAGCATTTCCAGACTGCCGCGCGCCCCGTTGCTCGAGTGTTTTGTTCGTTCCGGGCGAAAGCTCCGGGCTGAGACGAGCGGTTTTCCGGTCCACGCCGGCATGTTGTGTGCAGTGATGCGCGTACCCCACCGTTAGCACAACTCTGTTGCTCTGTGATGTTCTACTAGATTCAACTGGTCCCGGCATCGAAGCAGCAGTACTACTCCTTGTGGTAGTCTGGTCCGATGCCGCTTCTCGATCTTTGACGTATCAATTGATGTGTCAATCACGTCAGTCTGTCCCGAATCTGTCCCAGCCGGGCCGTGCTTAATTGGCGGAAGCCGTCTGAACCCAAAGACCTCATGCAACACCCAAGGAATGCCCCACATGCCGCACGAACCACTGCAGTCCCAGCCCAAGCATGCGACTCCCGAGGCAGCGCAGTGTCTTCCCGTGCTGTGCAGTGCAGGCCTTGCGGGGCTTTCACAATGGGCGACAGCGAGGCATTTGCGGCTACTGCGCCCCGAGACCGCCGAGCCGCCGAGACCGGCCCGCTGTCAGGCTCGGGGGCCTTGCCGGAGCGATGAGGAATTTGGAGCAGCTCGGAGAGGCCCGGGCGGCCAAGTCACAGCGAGCTGCTGGTCGCGTTCAACTAGCAAAGCTCTAGCAGGCTCTCCGAGCAGCACGGTTCATGTTTTCTTCTTTCCTCGCTTGCAAAGCAGAGCAGCACTTGAAAGAGAACCTTTGCAAAGGTGGCCCTGCTCATGCAACGGCCGGACGCCTGGGGAAGGTGCTGGAAGTAGTCACGAGATGTTGGGCCGTGTACTTCCCTGAGTGCCAAGACTGCCAAGACCCGAAATCCGACTTCTCACATTGAATTTGCACCTCCGGGCTCAAGCCAAGAGCTCCCAAGCTCCAATGGGGCAGGCCTGGTTCACCAGGAGGCGAGCACCGCCTGCTACACGCTCCGTGGCTTGTGCCGACGGGGAGCATGCACAGTCCTTTGCGAGCAAGCTGCTCGAGCGTGGTCCGTTTGCTGGCAGCGAAGTGGAGGGGGCATTTCAGCTTTCGAAGGCTGCCCACGATACTCCCATCAAGGGATGCGTCCGTGAAGGAGGAGCCACAGCGAAGGTCGTGCACGACGAGCGTGTCAAGAACATGATGGTCATTGTCCGCGGCGAGGTTCCGGGCCGCCTTGACTTTGCCTTCCGAGGGATCGTCCATGAAGATTCCACGGGTCGCAATTATGCCAACCTGTCCCAAGCCATGAGGTTCAAGTTGGTTCCTCTCAGCAATGTCTTCTCCAGACGGCTTCGTGGTGCCAGTGGAGTGATGGTCCATGAAGGCTTCCAAGCAGCTTATGTGGAGGAGGTGAGGGATAATGTGCTCGGGAAAGCCAAGGATAAGCGCGTCAAGCACCATTTCACTGGCTTTGGTGCTGGTGGTGTCATGGCAACATTTGCCGCGATGGACCTCAAAGCCGCCGGCTTCGAAGTGGCATCCGTGGTGACTTTCGGCAGCTTGCCGTTTGCGAACAGCGAATTGAGCAAGTTGTATGCAGAGCTGGGCTTGGCTAGCGTCACTGCCCGGTTTGTTAACAGGGCCGACTTCTGGGCACGTGTGAACCACTTCGGGGGGCGTCTGTTCCCCTTCCAGCATGCCGTGCCAGAGACTCCAGAGACCTTGCTTGGGGGCACGAGCTTGCTGGGTGCTGATAAGAGCCACGATCTGACCGGTAAACACGTCATGTCTTACCAGTGCACTCTGCAAGATGCCAAGGAAGGGCGTCCTGCCATGAGCCCAGTCCTTTCCTTGGCTCGGGAGCACGAGGGCACCATAAATTTTGGATTGTCACAGGTTCAGAAGATCTTGCCCGACATCTGGCACGCCGCCTTTTCAGGGAAAGCTTCGAGCCCCGGCACCAGCGGCGCAGACGTGAAGCAGACGATCAAGGCCGAGGCGAAGGCCACAATGAAGCACATGGACCTTTGTAAACAGCAATGGGCGCTTGACACGTTGGTAGCATCTCTTCGAGTGCGGGAAGATAACAGCAGAATTCTCCCGGCATGGCCCCCAGACAACATGCCCGATTGGGCCTTAACTTTCTTGCATGAGCATGAGACTGTGTCCGTCCAATGCCTGGAAAGCCCAGACAGAGAGTCTTCACCGCTCTTTCGGCCTGCGTTGCTGCAATATCTAAGTGCTGCCGACCGCTTTCTCAAACTAGTGCAGAAGTGTGGAGCACCGGCCAGCCATCAGAAACAAGTGCACGCCACACTCGAAAACAAGATTTCGAATCTCGTGCGGGGCCTTGGCTTGGGTTGGTTTCTCTCGGACCAAGCTGCGCTGCTCCTTGAGCTTGCTAACCTTCCCCTTGTGCGCAGCGTGCTGAGAGAGAAGCCGGGGCCCATGCAGAGGATACTCCTGGAAAATGACAATTCCCAGACATGGATCACGATGGCTTCCGAGTGGTCCACGCCTTGCCGCAAATTCAGCTTGGAAGGCTTGTCCAGCGCAGAAGACCTCAGAGACGAAGACGTCAAGGAGATACTTGCACAGATGATGGCTGACAGCTGTTCGGCGACTGGCTTACATCTCGACATGCCGCGCTGCCAGCGGCCTGGTCTTGGAAACGAGTTTCTTCAGGAGACGGCTTGCGCACAGTCGGGGCTGTGGGCTAATTTTGAGTCGAAGAAGCAGGTGAGTGGCTGTGGTAGTGGCACAGTACTCCTGTAGAGACGTTTGCACTGGCTACCCAGGTCTTGAAATAAACAGGCCATGAAGGGGTGGAAAGCAGGGCAAGAGTAGCAGGCTGCATCCGGGTTGCTCGGCTCGAATATCCGACCCAGATTCCCTCGACCAGGAGCTCGGGCATAACCTGTTGCGGTCCAAGAAGCTGACCCAGCTGCACCTGAATCTCGAGGGCAGCGATGTGTCGGAGCAAGCGGTCCAGACCCTACTAGATTTTCTGCCCAGGAACATGCGCGAACTGACGATGAACTTCACATTCGACGAATCCTTCACCGGTGAGATCCTGACAAAGCTGGCGGATTGCTTTCCGGAGGGTCTGAAGAAGCTGGACCTGAACTTTCGCTGGAACCTGAAATTCGACGATGCCTCCTTCAAGGTGTTTGTGGTGAAGCTGCCGCAGGGCTTGGAAAGCCTTAGCTTGGACTTCTCCCGGAACGAGAACTTCACTGACGAATCTCTGAAGGAGCTGGCCGACCACATCGACCGCCTCCCGCGCAGCGCAAAGGTAGAGGTGTGGATTCGAGGCGAAGTCTGTGACTCGGCCGACAGCCTCCGTGCACTGACCTCCACGAGGGCAAGCGATTGAGGCCAGGGCTTTAGCCATCCTAAGCTGCGCGCAAGCTTGGATTTTCTGTTCTGAGACAGTGTCCAGGATGGCGTGCGAAGAGAGCCAGAGGCAGCGGTGTCGCTTGGACTGCAGGTTTATGCCTGGATTCGGCTTCGTTGGGTTCGGTTCGTCGGGTGGAGAACCGCCGCTGCGCAGGCTTTGGGAGCCTCGGTCCGCTGAGTCTTGGTCCTTAAGTTGACCAGATGGACTTGATGCCTGCGGCCTGCGAGCAACTGTAGGATCACCGAAGCACGGTCTAGTTTTCGTCAGCATGCAGCATCTTGCAGCTAGGCGCCTTGGTTCAGCCGTGGATTTCGATAACCTCTCGGGATGTTTTGGGCTTTTCGTCTACCAACGGTTCTACGAGACTCAGTCAAAGCTGCTGTACTTGAAGATTTCGAGGGCCGCAGGTAGCTTCTCTTAAGAAACTGGCAAACACATTGCAAGCGCATGCTGGCAGCCGCGAGCCGAGTCCGATGTTGCCCAGCCTGCTTGGGGTTGGACCACAAGCATTATGCAGTGGCACGGCCGTGCGTAGCCATGTTCATGTCATCGGGAACTCCCAAAGTGGAGGTGGACATGCCGCAACCCCCAAAAGACTGCAGCTCGTTCAGGGCGGTCAGCTCTTCTCTCGAGAGTTCGGAAGCTTGCCAGCAGTCTGCCAGGGCCGCTCTTGTCCCAAACCATTGCAAAACATCGGTCCTCGCGTTGGAGCAGAAACGCGGTAGTCTTGCGCAGCTTCTTCAAGCTCAGGTTGGAAAGTGATCCCAGCCGCCGAGACGATGTCGCCAAGCGGCCGAGAGTAACAGATTTGCAAAGCACCCGTCCGGCTTGAGCATGCCATGCAACAGTCTGCCAATGTGGTCCCGGCCTGTGCTCGCGCGACCCTCAAGCTCTCTTGAAAGTTTTAGACGCTGCCAACACTGGTCATGGCCATAGCCCGCGCTGCGCAGCATGGCATCTCTCCCGGGTTTCGGGACAAAGTCACCGAGGTCATGTTGAACCCCGTCCAGAATAGGAAGTTCTGCGACGAGATGGCACCCCTCACTTCCTTGGACGAACTCAACAAGAGCTTCCTCGAGAGCAGCTGCCTGCCGCCGGAGCTCGTAGAGCCATTGGAGAAAGAGATCGGTACCCTCCTTGCAGAAACCGATGATGCCGCGAATGTGCTTGCAACGGTCAGGGAGTTCTTCTCGACCATCAACCAGACTGAGGAAAACTCGCTCCGCGAATGTGCGAACCTTGTTTACGGCACAGGCCACGAGGACGATAATGAGACGGCTTTCAAGAAGCTGTTGCAAGCGATGCTGGGGACGGAGGCACTGTTCAGAATTCCTTCGAAGGTTGCATTCTACCTGAAGATGCTTCTCCAGCACTCGGACTCGGACCAGTCAAGTGCCGACGACGAGTATCCAGTGCATGCCTGGACAGAGCAATTGCTTTCAGTCATGACGGAGAAGTCGTCTGAGCAGTCTCTGTTTTTGCAGCGGATGACTGAAGCCATGGGCAGGGAGAAGCAGGTGACCATCGACAAGTTTTGCTCCCAGCTCTCTGCTGGCGCTCCCACCTGCAAAGACATCAGCTCCGAGCTACGGGCTTGTCGCAAAGACCCGCGTGCGCTGGAAGGGCGCTTTGTGACGCTTACAGACCCAGACCGGGCCCCTACGGATCCCAACCGGGCAACTGAGCACCAGATCACGAGTTGTGATCGGGACGGCGACCGCGGCATGAAGATTGGTACAGCCACACCAGGGGTTGATCCTCGGGTGTGCTTCGGTGATGACGACGGATACGGGTTGGAGTCAATCGAGTTCAACGCGTTGAGTCCGACTCCTTTCCTAACCTACTTGCAAGCGGAGCTGCCGGCGATCTACGAGATGAAGAAGCAGGTGAAGGCTGAATTTCTACATAGCTCTGCCGGTTCGTTGAGGAGGCGTGCCGTGCCAGTTGCGGAGGGCACCGAGTACACACTGGGAGTCCCGGGCCTGAGCGGTAAGGACTGTAAGGACAAGGTGGATGAGATGATGCGAGTTTTCCTTTCTGAAGGCAGCCATTGGCACCCTGATCCGGCGGACAATGCTGAACGCTCTTGCATTCCCTTATTGCTCAAAAGCGCCGAAGGCAATCTGCTGCTCTTCCTTCTTGTGGACAAAGAGGCCATGGACCGAGCCAACCAAGCCTACAACTACAGCATTCTTGCGGCCAGCTTCTGCCGGCCGTGCGAGACGGACGCAAGGAAATTCTTGAACAACAGACTCAGCCACCCTGAGCTGAACGAAGCGTTGAAGGTCAAGAAGCTCCACAAGATCATCATTACGGGGCATGAGAAGTGCCAGAAGAATGTGAAAATCAAGCGGCGATCGATGGATTCGACAGAGATGAGGGAGCGGAAGGCCAGACAGGAGGCGGAGGAACTGCAGGAACAGGTCATCACTCAACTCGACGCCACAATGAAATACATGCAGTGGCCGGATGAATTCATCCGGGTCAAGTTTGATGGGGAGCAAATGTTGAAGAATGTGGAGGAGATCGCCCGCAGCCAGAGCTGGAACAAGCAGTTCAACGAGATCAGGCACACCCTGTACCAGATCTTTGTCAAGTACAAACATGGAATGCAGAACTCTCGCAGCATGGGCGGAATTTTTTTTAGTGGATGCGCTGCAGTTGCTGCTCTACTCAAAGTGTACACTGCACAAGGACGGCGCCGTTCACGTGCAGCGTAAGATGAAGCGATGCCTCAGGGGCTTCGCGCATGCGCTCAAGGCGAAGGACAAGAATGTGATTCCGATCAACGGCATGACTGGGGTAGGAAAGTCCACCACAATCAATATCTTGAGAGACGTTCCGCTGGAGATAAAGGGGAACAAAGTGCGTCTGAAGGGAACGGCCCTCTCCGCTGCCGTCGCAGACAACCAGTCCATGTTGGGCGCGAGCATCGACTTCCGCAACCAGCACTGGGAGGTCGACGAGGACTCCTCGGATGCGGGCAGCTTGCATAGCTCTGTGCCCAACTCGGCCAAGAAACGACGTCTGCACCTCAGTTTTGGCGACGAGAAAGTCGTGCTCCACCTCAAGCTTGGTCCCGAAGGGCAGGTCATGGAGGCCTCGGTCTTCTCAGCCGACAACACATCGGCCAGCCACGTAACAACGTTGAAGCCGACCGAAGTAGACGAGATCAGCGTCTACTACAACGGCGCCGCGCGCATCGGCCACTGCAGCGCCACTTCTGAGACCACCTTCGTTCAGCTGTTCAATTACAGCGTTTCGTCCACTCTGATGGACCTTGGCGGTATGCTAGAAAACCGCGACAGTGACATCGGCTTGGCTTCGCAATTCTCTGCGGACCTTGCCATCGAGTATGCGAAGTCTGTGCCGAAGATACTTCTTGTCCTCAACTTTGACATGCTTCTAAACAGAGCTTTCCACAATGACTTGGTGCTGTCGTTGCGCGGGGTCCGTCAGCTATATCCAACTGCTCTCGATCCGAATCACCCGCACAACGGCCGCCTCATCCTCCTTGTCGTGGCTCCGCACCTGCCCAGAAACCAGATGAATGTGCGCAACATCCGCCACCAGCTGCAGCGCCAGGTGGATGCTGCGATCGAGAAGATAACAAAGACGGACGTGCCGCAGCAGCGGCGCCTACACCAGTTAGACCGGACAATTTTTGAGGCCTTGCTGAATACTTGTCCTGCCGGGCTGACGGGATCCATAGATGAGGACTCGAAGGAGACACGCTGCATGTTCGTCAAGCTGCACGACCTTGAGTCCTTCAGGGACGATGCCAAAGCGAAAATCTTGGAACCGCCGAGTCAGGCAGAAAGTTTCACCGACAACGGCCTCAAGGGTGCATATTGCAAAGCCATGCGCTCTGACGAGCACGAGCGGGAGCATGGGCACAACATCTCTGAGTACGCCTCCAGCTCCGCGGATAGCCTCAGTTCGGTCCTCAAGCTCAAAGACAGGATGGATGACCTTTCTGCTCAGTCGGAGAAGCTGGCGGCAAGGGCTGAACAAGTAGCTGCACAAAGTGTGCGTGTGGAGAAGGACCTGAAAGACCTGGAGGAGAAGCGAGCCAAGGTCGAACTCGATGGGGTCTCCGGCATCGACAGCCACCTTCCGCCACTCGATTGTGAAGTCAGGCGCCGGAATGAGCTCGAGACGGAGGTAAAAAAGTACGAGAAGGAGATCGCCGATTTGAGCCAGGAGAAGCGCGATTTGGAGGGAGAGGTGTCATCCTTAGAGAGGCAGATCCAGTCGGAGGAAGCGACTAAGCGTAACAAGCAGGGCGAGGTGGACGGGCTCTCAGGTGGCTATGTGAAGGACACCATCTACAGCTTCAAGGCTCAAACAGGGGATACATGGACGGTTGGCAAGTACCTCGATGACGCGGATGAAAAGGCCGGGGCACCTAAGCACAATCATGTAAACAGCAGCCAGCCACGCATTTTTTTTGGGGGATGGGCAGGATTAGTCAATTACATTATGACGGCAAATCATCATGCTACTGGGTTTTCCCATTCAGGCCTTCGAGGAGTGCAGGGCCGTTGACTATGACGATCCTGAGCAGTGGAAGAGAACTGGCACCTGCGTGATCGGTACAGACAAGGACGATGGGTGCTCCACACTGATAAAGCAAGCACACGTCAAATGCCTGTACCCGATCAAGGACACTGAGACCTTTCAGAAGTTCGTCGGCAAGAACCTGAGCGAATTCACTGAGTTCTTTTCGGCCGGGACCGGAGTTAAGAAGGTTTCGGCCACGACCGGTAACAGCGCACAGTCGGAGCTCATCGCCGGCGCAGCGAAACATCACACCGGCTCTGCCATCAAGCAGATCTTGACAGATGTGGCCGAATTCCCTGACAGCTTGATTGACGAGGAGAGCTATCAGGTTGCGGAGTGGAGCTGGGACGGGAAAACCAAGACCTGGACGGTTCTTTTGCACCCAGCCGGTCCGGCCGGCAGCACTTACCGGAACTGCGAGATCGATGCTTGGAGGTGTCAGCTTGTCAAGGTGGGGCTGAAAAATGCGACCGGTGAGCAGCGCGGAGAGGCAGTCCTTCGTTTTGAGTTCGACTATGGTAAGGCATCGAGAACTCAGCTGTATGGCTTCATCACGAGGTTGACGGGCGACCTAGCTGAAGAATCCTCCACTTCACGATCTCGGGGAATAGCCGATTCCAGCTCGGCGTGGCTCAATGGGAGTGGCCCGTACTATGACATGCAGACAGTCTCGGCCGAAGAGCAGGAGACGTGGCACCCCAAGGAGAAGGAAATTAGAGACACACTCCTTCAGAAGATTGACAAGGCGAAAGAGCGCACCGACTCCGAGCTGCAAAAGGAACTGGTGGATTCGGCCCGCGCAGCAGAGGCTGAGCTGCAGAAGCCAGCTTATCTGAAGTGGACCACCAAACTCCCGTGCGAAGTCGCACACCGCAGCCAGATCAACAACACTAAAGCTGAAATCACCAGGCTCGACATAGAAATAAACAGCTGGAAGGACGAACTGAAGCTCAAGAAGGAGTCGTTGTCGCAGACAGAGGAGGACCTTAAGCAGTCGCAGAAACAACTCACGGACTGGAAGGATGCGCTGGATGATGCACGGAGACAGCATGAGACAAGCCAGTCCCAGCGCTTCAAATTGCTCATGAATGACCTGAACAACAAACTGCAGAAGTTGGAACAGAAGAAGTTGAGCTGCGCCCAGAGGATGTGGAACTGCAACTGCGAGAAAGAAAAGCTGCGCCGGGACACTACACAAGCCCGACGGGATCTTCGCGACCTGGCGCTGGTCTTGGACTGCCAGTTTCCCAACTTTCAAGAGTTTCTCGATTTTGCCAAGCGCAGGCTTGAGGACCGCAAAGACGCAGCCATCGGGGACGACACCACTGCGACCTCGCTCTCGACCTTGGGGCAGTACACTGAGAAGGAGCTCCGGAGATTCTTGGAGATCTTCGAGAGGCAGGGTGAGAGGGTCAAAAAGATTGCACAAGAGTTTTTGCTGGAGTACGCTCAGCATCTCCCCCAGAGCAACAGCACGGACGACGGTGCGGGCAACAGTCTGGACATTGCGACTGCCGTGGGCTACCAGGAAGGCAGCCTCACCAAAACCCTTCAGCTACCTTGGCTCGAGGACTTGGACTTTGAGGACCCTGCAGAGCCCACACCGGCAGCTGGTTCAGGAGAGTCCAGTGCCGAAGAAGGCGGGGCCGGGGCACGGCTTGAAGTTGATTTGTACGTGTAACGCACGCAGTCTTCTCTCATAGCATGGCAACATAAGACATAAGCGATCATCCATCCCTTGCGCAGCACTCTTTCGCAACATTCTCAGGCCAGTGCCGCAGGTGCTCAGGGCATGTCGCTGTGACACAGGGAGCATCTCTGCCCAGGAACGGGTTTAGAGTCATGGGAGTGCAGAAAATTGGCCAGCAGTGCCACAGACTTGACTCCACAGCCCCAAAGAATCGGATTTGGAAGTGTGAGGTGCTGCAAGCGCTGGCTCTGGGATCGGTGAGGGCTCCGAGGACCACCAGGCCAACTTCAGCGAGAACCCCGAAGATGCCGAAAAGAGCGACCAGACGAAGGGCAGTGCAACCAGCCCAGCAGGCGTGGGGGGAGGGCGGCGGGATGGAGGGAGACTATCTTGTGGTGAAATCGCTGAATATTCAAGCCGAAGTCTTGAAACACTCATAGTGGCAGCTACTGTACGTTGTACATCTGGCTACAGAATCTCCAAACAAAGGTGCCAGCTCGGAGCCAGAAGAGTGGCGGCCCATGCGTCGATTCTGGCAACGCTTGGGGTTCCAAACGCAGTCTGCCTCAGCGCATGTTAATGCTTGAGCGTGTGCCCTTTGGCTAAGGGATGCTAAGGGCGTTTGGTGCTTTTGTCATGAAGAGCGGCCACATGTATGGAGATTGAGATGGATGGGTTCTGATTTCAGGTCCAGGGATGCACCGCTTGCACGGGCTTCCAGCCAGACTCGCGTTCCGTTGTTGATTACGCCTGAGGTTGCAGCAGGTGGAGCTCCGCGGGATCACGTGAAGTCCACCAGATGGATTTCCTGAGCAGCGCTGCAGGCTTGCCACAGACGCTCCTGCCGTCGACCATCGTGCAGCATGTGGTTTGAAGGGCGACGTCTGTGCAGGCCAAACGTCGACAGTCCCCCAGCTGACTGGATGAGCAATGCCAAAAGGCCATAGGATGTCTCGGAATGTGGGTCCACCGGTTACAGGTATGGTCAGTATTAGCTTAAGCTCCATAGGCTAGTAGGGAAGCAGTTGCTCATTTATTCAAGCCCGCGTCTCTTCTTGCGAATTCATGCATTGCGAAGGGCAACCCCGAGCCCTGCCCAGACTGCTTGGGTCTGGCGGGCTGTGCGTTGCCATGTGCATAGAGAGTCTGTGCAGGCAGTCTCCCAGACCCTGGGTCCTAGTTTCCTTGATCCTCCCACAAAGTGGAGGTGTTAGACGTTTCAAAATCCGCAAACTGCCTGCAAACAACTCCAGTTCTCCAAGGGGTGGTCCTTCTGTTGTGCCAAGGGGAGCTCGAAGCAATTGAGCTACCGTAGGCTACTGTAGCCACTCTTGGCATGTTGCACCATTGCACCTGCGAGTGGTTGTCGGAGCTGCTGATCTAGCAAGCCATCGTGTGTCTAACCTATCGCCGCAGCAGATGGCGCTGCCGCTGCAGAATTTTGCAATCAAGCAAGCACAAAGCCAGCTGCCAAGACTGCGCCCATGAGCCGTCGTACGAGGCTCGACCAGATCTGTTTCAGTATTTCTGAGATTGTCAGCGATGCAACCTTGCAGGACTCCGTTGCCAACGCCTCTTCCGTGGTGCGGTGTCTGCATCGTCTTCTACGTGATTGCCACTTGGGCATGGCATGTGGATGACGAGAAGGTCTTTGGTCGGAATCTACGGATTGCGTCAAGAGACGATGTATCGGCAATGATGACTGCGTCTACGAGTACATCGACTTGCTTGCCAGAAGAAGGAACGAGTGACGAAGGGAAAAAGCGGCTGGTGGAGATCAACTGTCAACATGTGAGGGATGCTAAAGGCCTTGATGTTCTGAGTGCCCCTGCTGCTGACAGTGCCAGCTTTCAGAGACGATACGCCCAGGCTGAATACCTGTGTCGCAGTGCCGAGAGCGACGCCCAAAACGCGAGTCATCTATCTGCTGCAGCTGCTTCAGCCACCTCAGCGTGGAATGAACTGACAGGCGGCCGGGAATGCTGCAACATTCCAACCGCACCTCACTGCAGCAGCGACTTCGGTACACGGCTGCTTCGCTTCATGATTGTCTTGTCAATTCTGGTGGTCGCTTTCTTTCCCTTGCTCCTTGTTGGCCCGGTTGTCTTTGCTCCAAGTCTCTGGCGCACAAAGCCTACCACATACTCACACCAACGCCAACGTCCACGGAAACCTTTCAACAGAGGAGGCCCGAAATCGCCAGACCAGCATCTGAAGGAGGAACTTCGCTTGATGTGGATGGCCCATTTCAGAGGCATGCCAAATCCCACGGTGAGCTGCCAGGAGAACAGCAACTTCCAGGGCATGGCACTGTCCACAGTGATCCGCGAAGAAATTCTGAAGGATTTAGCATCCCTTCAGGCAGGCTTCGGATTCCAGAAGGATTCCGTGAAAATCCAGCTGTCAGAGATCATGGATCAGCTGGACTCCTACCGCAAAATGTCTGCTTTGCAGATGTATGAGGACAACTTCTCCCTTGATGCCATCATGGTTGCCCACCTCTGTAGAGCCGTGGACAGACTGCATAAGGAGAAGTGCTGTGGATTTTCCTGCTGGCTCGAGAAAGCCTGGCCCGATGACAAGCCCGGTGTGCTGGGCAACTCTGGCAGCTCAGACAGGCTCCATGACCTGAAAAGGAAACTCAAGGAGTTGGTTGTGATGCAACTTGTCTGGGGAGAAGCTGGCAATGATCGATTTATGCCTGAGTGGATATACTTCATGTCCTCATTGATTCTCTTTTCTTGCGAGGGTCCGGCCATTCCTGATGTTGGAGAGGGAGGCTTTCTCACAAGAGCAGTGCAGCCAATGTACGAGGTCATTTTCGATGCGCAGTTTGAAGCGGTGGATCAACCGCGGAGGGGCTTCAAGGAGTTCTACCCTGAAGACTGCATCAACTATGACGATATTGCAGAACTGTTTCAAGACCCTGTTCGATTAAAGCAGGCGCTGCCGCAAGTGTGGAGGGCTGCACCAGCAGAGCGGTACGCCGACTACCTGGAGATTGACTTGAAGGAAGCCATGAAGAGCGTGAAGACTCACAGGGAGCTGCACTCTCTTTGGGCCGTCTTCGCTTCTACCAATCGGGTCTGGTTCTTGCTGTCCACCATGTACATGCTGTCAGAGTGGACCGTGTTGGATGGCACTGAACGACCGGATACGCCCCTGGGCGCAGCATCGATGAGATTCGCAGCGCTGGGCCTTTGGGTCTCGATCTTTGGTCTTCTTCGTGCCTGCAGCCGTTGGTTTGTCACCGGTGCTGCCATTCGGTCTCCCGGTCGCTTTTCGTTGAGCCTCTTCTTGTGGCTCCTCCCAGGAGGGAGCTTCTTCGTCTTTCGCCTCGGAATCTGGCAGTCAAGCTCTGCAAAGACCGCAGTGGCTGCTGTGCATCTGGCTCTCAGTGCCTTGGGTGCTGCCCGGATCCTGGCACCTTCAAGCGGTCGCTGGCGAGCCACGCAGAGAACGTGGAAGCAGCTGGTGGGCCGGTGGCTCTTTTGGCTGATTCTGCTGACGGTGATGTTCATGACGAACCTTTCCTTCGTCAGCAGTCTGGAGCGAGCCATCACGAGTCTAGGCATCAGCCGCCCTGGCGATCAGACCTGGCATGAGATCCAGATGATGTCTTTCAGTCCAGGACGGGGTTTGAAACGTTTGGATAGAAGTGGCAATGACATTGCCCGAAAAAAAGAGTCGAAGCAAGGTTGGATTGCAACATATTGCAACGACAAGCAAACTCAACAATCAAGACACATCTTCCAATCCCTGAAGGCTGGAATCGAGATGTGATTCTCTGGCTTGCCATCCAAAGCACGGGTCTGGTTTTTTACGCCTGCAGTTTCCAGTTCTACTTCAGCTTTGGCTCGTTCCTTCTCAGGCAGCTTCTACTTCTTCACCAGCACGGCCACCGTGCTGTGACGGAGGACACCATTTCCCAAATCCCAGCAAACCTCGAGAAGTGTTTGACCAAAGCGGGGATTGGCGATCCGACTGTGGCTGCGCGAGAAATATGGAATCAAATCGTGGAGCAGTTTGTTGAGGAAGATGTGCTGAGCGAAGCCCAGTCGCTCGAACTGAAGTTCTCCGGAGATGAACGGTGCACGGTTTGTATTTTAAGAACGGCTTTGAGAGGTGTTGTCTTAGCGTAAATAATAAATAAAGGCTGCTCCTTCTGGCATCGTTTGGGATGTTTTGCTGGCAGGCCAAAGATTTTCAATCCATCGTGTCATCAGCGCTGTTCCCGATTGAACTTGCCCAGCTCGGTGATCAGGAGGATCGTGTCTTTGGCTCAGAACCTCTCGCACCCGGCCTTGCCTCAGCCGGTCCATCCTCTGTTTCGCCCTGCTCTGAGCGTCCTGATCCCGCACTACGGCGAAGATATCCGCACGACCTGGGAGGAGCTGTTGAGGGAAGATCCGAATCGTGGCAGTGTGCTGTGCATGGAGTGGCTCTACCGGCAGCACCCAAGTGAGTTCGACAATTTCAAGCTTCGTACAAAATGCGGCCAGCATTTGCGGGCCAATGATTGGCGCAGCTATAGTGCCGACGACCGGGAGCAGATTCGTGACTGGGCCTCCCTGCGTTCCCAAACTCTCTGGCGCACGGTAGATGGCCTAAGCAAGTGTGTTCAAGCTATGGACAGCTACAGCGACTGTCCCAACTCCGAAGAAAAAAGGAGTGGCTTAGCAGCCTTAGCAGCTGCTCTGTCTTTGCGGACAGACAACGGCTTCACCGTGGTGCTTGCCATTCAGAAGTATTCCACGTTTGAGCAGGGCAGCTCTGAACTTATGGATGTAGAGCGGATGTTTGAAAAGTACGGGCGGCTTTTGAAGGTAGCCTACATTGATTCAGAGCTCTCACCTCAGGAAGGTGAACAACTTGGAGGCTATCAGACACGGCGCTACTACAGCTGCCTGATCGATTCTGACTGCAGGGTTGATGACGCTACTGGTAAGCGCGAGCCTCGCTACAAAGTGTTGCTTCCAGGCTTTCCCATCCTCGGCAACGGCAAAGGCGACAACCAGAACACAGCCCTTCCCTATTGCTGGGGGCCCCTCCTCCAGACTATCGATGCCAACCAAGGTGCATACCTTGAGCAGCTGCACTTTGTCCTGTTTGCCATGGGCGAGTTCCGCCAGGGTGACGGCTTTGCGCCCTTGATCCTAGGCTTTCCTGAGTACATCACCAGCAGTATTGGCGCACCTGGCGAGTTTGCGGCTGGTGCAGAGTCTGTCTTCGGCACGGACCAGCAGCACACCCTGAACGCGTTGGGGGTAAGAATGCACTATGGACATCCTGACATTATGAATAAAAACTACATGAACCAGCAGGGCGGTGTGTCGAAGGCAACGAAGCACACCAACCTCTCCGAGGACATTTTTGCCGGCACCGACTTCACGTTGAGAGGCGAAGGTCGTGAGATCCGCCATGTTGAGTGGATGAAGCTTTTGAAGGGCCGCGACCTGGTGAGCAAAATCGTTTGTCGGCCCTGTAGGCTTTCTAGCTGTCTAGCAACATCAAAGTGGCGCCTGGTTTCATTATTTCGTTAGGGTGCCCGGTGCTCGAGTGAGTTCTCATGATAAGGTGACTTGGGATTCAATTCCATCATGTTCGTCTTCACAAAGCTGTCCAAGGGAACGGCGGAGCAACTGACCTCCAGGCAAAACCAGAGATTGGGAGACGAAATGGGCCTCCCCGAGTGCCTGGCATTTTTCTCAGCGCATTCCGGCTTTTATCTCGGCAACTATCTGGTCTCCATCTCTGCGCCCATGCTCGTGTACGTGAGTTTGCTTGCTTTGCTGTTTGACGACCAGGGTCACGAAGAGCCTGTGCAAATCGTGGCGACGATGCTACGCCCATACTCCTGGCTCCTTTGTGTGGTCATTGTGTGCCAGAGCCTCCCCCTCTTGCAGCAGATGTGGTTCAGCGAGGGAGCGTGCAAAGCATTTGTTGGCTGGATTCTGCAACAGTTTACATGCGCTCCCATCTTCGAGATCTTCAAGAGCAAGCTCATTGGATATCACATCATGCAAGCGATTTCTTATGGAGGCGCCGCGTACATGCAAGGAGGACGTGGTCCGCCCACAATTCGCCAGCCCTTTGTCGATCTGTACAAGCTTTATGCAAAAATTGCCTTGTATGACGGAGTCAAGCTACTCGTTGGCGTGATGGTTCTTTGCTCTGCAGGCCTCCGTCTGGGCTTCAGCTGTCACGCGGCCTTGGCACTTACTTACGGCTCATGGCTGCTTGCACCCTTCATCTTCAATCCTCTAATGTTCAGTTGGAAGCACATCAGGAAAGACTGGAACACGTGGTCTCAGTTCTTCCCGTATGACTGGGTTGAGTGGTATGAAAAAGGTCTCCCTTCGCGGCTTCGCGCGTCCCCTTTGTGGTGCCTCGGCTGGGCCTTTACTCTGGCGCCACTCTATGGGGTTGCCATGCAGAAGGTTCACTTCGTGACCACGATCTATGAAGATCCACTTTCCTCTGCCATGAGCATGCTGATGGTTGCGACTCCACCTTGCATGTTGTCCTTGATCGGCTCTCTTGCGGCGAAGCAGGAACTGGAGGAGGCCCTGAAACCATTTCCGTGTTTGCTGGTGGTCGTCACAGTCATCTTGGAGAGTCTTGCGGGTCTGAACCAGCTTATGCGTCTGGGTTTATGGAGACCTTTCTGGGCCGGCCTTCTTTACAAGCTTCTGACGGTGGAGGTCATCCTGGAAGTGTTTGAATGTGTTCAGGTGTGGCGCAAGGCGAGGGAAACTCAGAACACCATCCGCCTAGCTACACCGTGGCTCTGCTACCACCGCATGTCTCGGGACCTCATCGTTTCTTTCGTCCTCCTCTCCGTGCTGACTCTTTGGGCACTGGTTGAGAACACCATCAGCCGATGTTTTGGTTGTTGGCTTCACGACTTGCTGATGTTTCGCAGCCCGTCCTTGCAGCGAAAGGCCGGGCTGCTGCTGCATTGGCCGGCGCTCTGTCGTCTTTGTTATCATGGTGGTGCTTGCGCTGAGCGTGAAGAGTCATTGAAGCGACATGATCAGTACATGTTCTTGACTTGCCACTGGAGGCAGCGGAGGTTGCAGCTCCAGCATGACCGTCCGACGCCCGGTCGCTTGAAGAGGAAGTGCAGAGAGTGCAGTCAGCAGCCTCGAAAGCATCCAAAATTGGGGGTGCGCTGGTGCCCGCGATTCATCTAGGTACCAGGCTTGGAAATCAAGAAACCCCGGAACGTCGATTCTTGAAGGTGCCCTCCCCTTTTCCCATGTTGATCTTGGTTGCCAGCTTTGCTGAGGCCAGAGGTCGTGAGATTCTCACAGGCAGTGACTTTCGAGGCATGCATGTGCAAGTGATTGATGGCCCGCAGAACGTCTTCGTACATCCTCGTCACACAGTTCAATGCATGTACTCATCTTAGCCCCAAGGAGCTTTTGTTTGGAATTTCGAAGGTGCAGGATGCTTCGACAGATGAGCCATTCCACGTGCTTAGGCTGGCTGCTGGAACACAAAGTTCGGGCGAATTAGATATTTAGTCGAGGCCACTTGCACAACCCTTCAGCTACAAAGAGAGTTGCTGAAACACAGCTGAATCGCCATTGCAAGCAAATGACAACCAGTGGCTTCGTTGTAATCCAGTTTTGTAGGTGCCAGCCTTGCAAGCCAGCCGCTTGGGTAGGCCAATTGTGAGGTAGCACTGCGGTCGGCTGAGCAGAGCCACAGCTGAACGGCAACATCGGAATTCGAGACATCATCGACTCACAACGTTTCACCAGAAAGCGATTGTGGGGGAGCCTTCGGCCTGCTCGCGGCGTTTTCCGAAGGCGATATGCATTGTTGGCTTTAAATCAACACTGTGGGGATGTTCAAGAGGAACAGTCTGCTGGAAGCAAAACTCACCTGAGATTGTTTGGTGTCGCAAATGTGTGGCTCAAAGTGGAACTTGGCAACACAACAGAAGCATGTAGTTGTATCTCCGACATCACAAAACATAAGAGTTTCGGTGCAGTTGCTCTACAGACCATGACCTCATGTGCGTGATTCCAGTCTGCCCCTGCCATGCAGGACGAACAGTTTTTTGTGCCGCTTCTTTGGACCCCTCTCTGTCTCGACACACGTCTCCCTCTCTCTCTCTCTCTCATTTTGCCGCCTGCCAGCCTGGCTGGCTGGCTGGCTGTCTCTACATGGTGTCGCTTTCTGGCTCCCATCTCTCTCATGGGCTCTCTGCTCTCCCACATCCCTAACCTGTTTCCCCCCCGAATCTGCTCTCTGTGTTGCTCTCACTCAGTCTTCTGCCTCTGAGTAGCCTTTCTCAAATTTATTGGCATCGAGCAGCTCCAGGAGAAGATGCGACTGCTGAAAGACGACTCCACTTCCTACATGCTCGCGACCTTGCGTCGAGTTCGGTGAAGAACTTTCATGCTGTTCGTGCATGTTCGTGCAACTCAAGGCCCGTAGCCACTGACCTCAGCGATGACGGGACCCCTTCGTGCTCCGAGAACAATCATGAAATAAACGAGCTTTTGGAGAGAGTGCCTAATGTCAGGTACGATGAGGATCTGCCGCCTTCAACACTCCTGGTGCCTCTGGAGCGATAATATCAACTCCTGCTTACATGGTCTCGGAGCCTCCTCCCAGGCCTTGGTGGAGGCACCATGGTTTCAATCGATTGTCGGCAGATGCCTTGGTGAGTCGTGCTCGCCTGGAGCTATGCTGCGCTTTTCCTCTCCCGTGTGGCGCTTGAGGCGCCATTATTTTGGCCAATGCCTTGGTCATCGGCCTGGAAACGGACCAAGTGAAGGAGTACGATTGGCCGCATCCCCTGTCTGTTGCTGGCTCGTCAGCTGTGGCATCATGCGGTCTCGAGGTTATTCCCGATTCTTGAGGCCAGATCGAGACATCTCTGAAAGCCTAGCCTTGGATCTGGGCTCTGCCAGGACACCTTTCTTTCGCTATTCGCCGTCGAACTTTGCATGAGGCAGGCGACAGACAAGAACAGGATTTCGAGTGAGACGACTGATGCATCGGCTGCCTTGGCTGCCTTCGCAGGCTTTGTGCCTACGGCATCTTGGGCTTCTTCAGTGCCACCGGATCGGTGGCCCTGCCCTGTTCACTCGGTAGCTCTTTGGATGCGTGGTGGTGTTGTTCTTGGAGCATGGTTCCATCTGAAATGCCACAAGCTTGCAAGCATTGTGCCTGGCCAGGACGGCGTATGGAATGTCCATGTCTTATGCTGCTGTTGAGTTGCAAAATGTATCACAGCGCTGCGCAGTGTGGCGCCACAGAACCGACTCGCTGCTCAGCTAGGCCTTCGATTTCACGCTGGTCTTCTTGGGGGTGGCTGTCCCGGACCGCCCCTGTCGGCGTGAGTTTGAATTGCTCTGTGCTCAGGTGATAGATCGAGGATTGTCTTTGGTCAATCGGCTGAAGCAAGGCTCGGACCCGGCCTTTCTTCAGACTCCCGTGATCTCGCGGAAGCCAAGTTGTAGTCTGCGCTTGACGCGGTGAAGGGCCGCAGCTGTACATCGTGCTCATGCGGGTGTTCAGGCCAGTCTTCTTGTTGGGTTTATAATATAATATAATTAAAATAGCATAATGTAAGATAACATAATATAGTATAATATAATATAATATAATATAATATAATATAATATAACTGTAGGCACCTTTCTGATCTCGTCCTCCCGAGCCAGGCTGCTTCGGATTCTCCGGATTTTCCGCATCTTCCGGGTTATGAGACAGACGCGGCCTCACCAAACTTGGGGCCCGCTGCTTCCGGCCTTTAGGAGTCTGGGAGTCAACAGCCTTAACCTCAGGCTGCACATACTGGCATCTAGCCTGTTTGATGCGGTTCAATCCGTCTTTTGGGCTCGACGCTCAGACTGGCCGAGCTTTCTGGGAGCGTCATGAGAGATTCCGAAGGTCAGTGTGATTTGTGTCCTGATCTTGTACATCTGTGCTATCGTCCTCACCAGGCCCGTCAGTCCTGCCTTGCTTGTTGGGGCACCAGCAGTTCTGGTGCCGCCCCAGAGGCTTGTGGGCCATCCGCTCGATGGCGACCCGCTGGCTGCACGGCAGCAAGAGGCGCTGCCGGTCTCGGGCCGCTCCTCCCGACCTTGAGCTGCAGGCGCTGGTAAAGCAAGAGTACTTCGGTCTGCTCCCTGAGATCACGCAGTTCAGATCTCTTTGTCAAGGATTCTGATGTCGTCTTCCTGGGCACCCTGAGGCTCTCTCGGCTCGTCGATGCTGACACTGTTCGAGCTGATGGCATTTCCGAACATGGTCCCAGACTCGGAGAAGAAGCTTTTTGCTTCTCAGACCGGCACGGGACGTTGTTCCACTTTCGCCACGCCCCAGGAGCGTTTCCAGCCTGCCGGGCCCCAAGAGTCTCTCGTGCGAGCGACGTTTTGGTTCCAGGCGGAAGTTCTTCTAGTGGTGTACAGGTCTATGCCGACAATCCGTCTCTAAAGACTTTCCTGGTGATCTTCGTCATTTTCGGGGCCTTCATGATGGCTGATCTCGCAAGTTTGTTAGCTGAAGCCTCCTTCAGAAAAATGCCACATGCCCGTCTGCCAGGCCAGTATTCTCACTGGTGTCATCACCGAGGGTATGGTGGAAAAAAGTCGCATGCGACAGGCGGCGCTAGTCTCATACGGGTAGTTTGAAAATCTTCTCGGCATGAGTTTGGGCAGGAGGAACGGCGGTTTGAAAGAGAAACGGCCGGTGGCTTAGTGCCCTCCGTGCTTGTTGCCCAGCCGCTCTCCTCCTTTCAGGCGCGAGCGGTCTTCATCCGAATGTGTCGCAGGGTGCTTCAGGACCTCGCGGCACTCTGGATCAGCCTGGCCAGTGGGGTGTGACGTGGTGACCGCGATTTGAACAGGACCACAGCGGTGCCGACGCGAATTACATCGACAAGTCCCAGTTCGAAAAGTGCAAGGACAAGGCGCGGAGGCAGAGTGAGAGTGGACATGCGAGGCCGAGGAAATCTTAGCAGGAAGCTTCCTTGGAGCATTGATCTGCCAGGTCTTATCTCTCTGCGAGGTGGATGCCACACCCCTCCGGGAGAAGGCCCTGGCCTAGAGGGCGGCTCTGAGGCTTTTGGGCCCTTGCATTTGTGGGGGAAGTTTCACCCGGGAGGATCTGGAGGCCATTTTCAGCCTCGTGGACTACGATGATTCGGGCATCGTTGAGATCGAGGCGCTTTGTGCCAAGCGTTTCGGAGGACGTGGGTTCGCTCCTTTTGGCCCCTCTGTTCAGGAGCTCCTGTACGGGATGGTGCAAGTCTCCGCCGAGCTCCGTCCCATGCGCGAGCCCCGGGAAGGTGCGTCGCCAGCCGAATATGCTCGGGACCCCCAAACCTTGGCTAAATGCCCTAATTGAGCCTAAATCCGCAAGCCTTTTTTGAGGTCCATACTGGAGCTTCGGCGGAGCTTTGCCAGGAGCTTACAGCTTCTCAAGTTGCGAAGCTCAATCTTGGTCTCAGAAATGAAAAAGCCCCACCATGCGGTTGTTTTGCAAGAGGGCTCCGATATTTCCGGCCTCTGAGACTCCCCTTCATGCAATCCCCCCGAGACTGTCAAGGCCCGCGGCTTGAATGCGGTGAGCCAACAGGCTGGGGGCTCCCGGCTCCTGTTTCTGCTTCGCTGCGCAAGCCCACAGCCGAGGTCTTCTAGATGAAACGGCATCAGATGATTGATATGACACACTCGGATCTTTTCGTTCCAGTCAGTGGTCCTCGGAGTCGTAGTCAGTCAGATGTTGACTTCTTCTTCCAGGGCTCGCAGCCGTTTAGGCGGATCAAGCTCGTGTAAATCTCGTCACGAGCCTGTTTGTTGAGTGCGATTCAGTGAGTCTGAGATTCTCTGCGTGCTCTCCAGGTGAACCTGCTGGACTCCCGGTTGCAGATGATGGATGCACGCTTACAGGAGGCCTGGCTTGGCGCCGAAGCATCCTTGCTGCTTTTTGCGTGCCTTGCCCTCGGAGACAGGCCTTGGCGAAGCCAAAGATGGATGCAAACCTGTAGCACAACCTGCCCCACAGATGAGCTGTGGTGTTTTGCTCCTTTTGCTTGCCAAAGGATGTCCCATGCATGTTGAGGCTGTAAAATCGTATGAATGACATCTGCGGAAGGCTGGGATTCCTTTGCCAACTTGCCACCAGACCATGATGTAACAGCTGTACAAAGATTGCAGCCGCTTTCGCCCAAAAAGAGCACCCGTACGCGGTCTGGAGAGATCTGCATTCACTGCATTCCTTTCGACTACTTTCGTTTTCTTTCGAGCCCGAAGTACTCACAGCTCGTCCTGGCCAGATGTCTCGCTGGTGGGTGGCACTTTCGGTTTTCATTGTTGCCAAAGATGGGACTCGTGGCTGATGCCCTGGTCACCCTTGTGATGCTTCATCCTTCCGGCTTTGAAAGATGCAGTGGTTGTTAAAAACCGGGTTTGGTGGTGGGGATGGTGGTCAACATTGAGGCAGCACCATGAATCTTTGTCCCCAGACAGGGCAATTGCTTTGTAGATGTGGCTTATGACCGGACATCCTCAGCCTCAAAAAGTGACGTCACCGTGATTTGGCACCTCCAAAAGTGATGTCAAAGTGATTGGAGGCTTGCAAGAGTGATTTCGAAGTGATTAAGGGAGTTGCATGTTGGATCTCCGAGGTTTTGCATACCCTTAAAGGATTCACTACGGCTTGCTTTAAGGATAGTGGCTCTATTGGAAACGTGCGTGCAACCCCCTTCAGATCACTTTGATTTCACTTCTTGCCCGGCCATCTTTCACCTTTATCCATACTTTTATCCGTTTTCCAAATACCTTTCAAACTGTTTGTTGAACACTTTTCAGGACACTTGAAATCAGCTTTCCGGGATCCGGGTTTCGGCAATCACTTTTGCTTGCAGATCACCTTAAAAATAAAACAATGTTTGACACTTTCTAATGGTTGCCTGACGCCGGGCGTCCCAACCCTACTGGCTTCAAACATCTCGTAGCAAAGTAATGATCGCATGCGACATGGAATACAGCATAATCTCAAACCAGAACTTGGTCGAGTGTCAAGGTGAGACTTTCTGGAAGGGCGGCAAGAAGTTCTATGTCATGATAAAGCGCGGACGGCGGCTTTAAATAAGGATGTCGACATTGATCTGCAGCCATGTATCGGTAGATGGTGGCCCAGACCACGTGACAGTGACCTTTCACACCGTTATTGACTAGAGTCTAAAGAGATACAGTGGAATCACCCAGAAAAGCAACATGAGTCAAGGTGACAGAGCCCTGCGCCATTTTCAGGGTTTTAGACGTCTCCGATGCCAACGCCATCGCAGTTTCCAGCGCTTCAGCCATCTGAGCTACAGGCAACACCAACTCAAGAAGAGAGAGCCTTCCGTGAGCGTCTCTTCGCCGAGAGGACCGGCTCCGGTTGGCGAAGACGCAGTTTGACGAAAATGTGGAGACGCTCCACGAGGAGTTCGAACGTGCCGTGCATACATGTGCAAGTTGATTGCACAGGGCTTCACACAGTTCGCGCATGTCTTCCGATCACCGGAGCCGAGTGGGGCCAAATGTGAGCCGCCAAGGCGTGCTCTCACAGGCGCATGAGTGCGTGAGGTTCTTTGACACTGCGGTTGCCGCCTCAGCTGCGGTTTTCACGCGAGTGTCCCTTCGGCTTTCTCTCCAAATGATGGCTGACGCTGTGCCCTTTCAACCGAGGCTCGCGATGCCCTTAGCGCCAACGTGGATGATCCTTCTTGTGGTACATCCCTTCGAAACTATGGCGATGCGAATGTGAAGGATACTGCTCACAAAGTGGCTTGCCCAGGATGGTGTGCAACACAGCCAGTAGAAGTAACCAGTGGTCACTGCTGTCGGGCTCACAACGCAAAACGATGGAGAATAGACTGGTGCAGCGGTCAGAATCTCCGTTTCAGAGTTTCGAAAGACCTCCAAACCCACGGCGGCGGCTTGTAGGGCATGATCGCTCTGTCCAGATGTGCGGTTTCTTCCACGCGTGAGCATTCGGTGCTGGGCAGTCGAAGTCGGTGGCCCGTGGTTGAATTCCAAAGACCGCTCAGCGGTACTCGTAGTCGTCGTAGTCCGCAGTGTGCTGATGTCGCCGTCATAGATGTCCCCCTGCATGCTAGACTCCTAGACCACACAAAGTGTGCCGTGCGCCAGCCCGCATGTACTGTGGTTGCAGTGTTTTTGGGCCTTCAACCTTTGCCCGAAATGGTCACAGGGTTGACCTTGCCTTAACCTCTTGATGATCCCGGGAATGCTTTCCAGCGATGATGTGACGTGTTCCGACATATTTAGGTATAAGCCACGCAAAAGCAGTATTTTGTGGTCAGTGACGCCAAACCAGACCGAAAGCATGTCGCCCTTCAGTTTTCCGTGCAGCCTGCTATTCAGGCCGAAGGCTGTCGCTGCTTTCAACCGCAGCAAAAAGTTTGCAAAGCTAATGCCAGGGAGTCTGCTACGCCCCTCCCGCACGTTTGCGACGATACTCTGGACGACCGACCCGGCTCCCGCACCGGCAGGAAGCCTGCAAGTCACCCAGGTCCGTCCGCCAAAGGAGCGGAACCTACGGACTACTCGCGTGGCTGGCAACGCCGCGCTGCTCGAGCCTGTGAGGAACGGGCGCTTGAGTGGCATCTCTCAGACTTTTTGCCTTCGTCTCGCGCCTTGTTGCTCCCCTAGGCCGTGCCTCATGGCGGGGCATCACCTCCTGGACGCCGCAGTGGCTTTGCATGCGGTGCCAGAGCGTGCTGCCAGCTCCACGCGTCCAGCCGCTTGGACCGCCCCGTGTTGTCACCTTTGCCTGACGCTTATGTCGTGGGAGGTCGACCTCGCATCGTTGACCGAACCTTGGGTTTACTCTCGATGCCCGTTTGCTCACATGCCGCGGCCACTTGCCTTGGGGCTCGAACCCCCTTCTGCACCACGCGCGCCAGCAGCTCCGCCTTGTCACCAGTGTTGCCTGGGCTCGCACGGCCTGTCGTGACCACCGGCGCGAGGAAGCCTGCGAACGCGCCGCTTCCCGTCACCGCACATACTGTGCGCTGGCCACATCAGCCAAGTGTTCAACCCCTCGTCGCTGCGCCTCTTCCAGTCGCTCCGCTGTTTCAGGGAGTGCGCCTCATTACAGCAAGTGCAAGTCACCTCACGCCAAAGCGGCGGCCGGCGTCGAAGCGTCGGTGCGCAGCAAGTGATCTCCACGCGGGATAGCACACAGAGCCAGCACATTGCAAGTCCGGCAGCAGGCGGATTTCCTGCGGCCCTCTCTTTCAGGCACACGTCCGTGTGCGACGCAACGTAGGTCGGGTGGCCACGGAATGGGCGTGCCAAGGGCGAGAAATCACCGCTCGGCTTCAGGAGCGTTCCCGGTCCAGACCCCTTCGCTGCGCTCAGCAATGCTCGCGCAGGACCGGCTATAAGCGCGGTCACGACGCCGAGCGCTTCCCGCGTGCGAGCGGGCGTGGTCACAACGTAGACATCGTCCAGGAAAGCCGCCAAGCACATTCAGCCGGCTGCAGGCGCTCGTCGGCTGCAACGAGGGCATCGCGTTGGCCGAGCGCATACAAGGTTGGGGCCAACGCATCGCCCTGCTCGTAGCCTTCACCTTGGTGGATGCTCCGCCGGGCGCCGGAAGCGACCCGCCAGTAGTTAGTAGGTGGACTCCTGTCCGTACCACAGCCGGAGGAACGGCACCAAGGCCGGGGCGACCTCGCGCAGTTTGCGCTTGTGCGTGAGATGGTGTTGTAAGCACAGCGGCCATCAAGTGAGACGGCATCAAGGTCGATGGCAGCGCGCAGCGTGCCAGACAGAGCATCAGTGCCGGCGAGTGTCTGGAGGGTGAACTGGTAGGGGCGGGGTGGTGCGTCTTAAACGTGTCGGCATCGTGGCGTCCCAGGCCGCGTGACACAAGCCTGGAAAGTGTCGCCAGTAGCGATCCCTCGTACGCCGGCGCAGGGCCTACGCAACGCTGCAAGGCGCGAAACAGCAAGTGCAACAGCGATGTTGGCAGGGATTTGGGCTGAAGCGAGCAAGTTGGCGCCGTGCGCGAACCGCTCAAGAGCTTCAGCGTCGTCGAGCAGAACTTTGTAATAGTAATAATAGTGTTCGCACGTTGCGCCTGAGAGGCCGGCAACGGTGCCACGCCTGGAGGACCCACTCGGGTTGGAGGTCACGCACATTTGCGGGCTTGCGGTATGCCGGGCCGCAAAAAGGCCGGGCATGGTGGGCAGACGAACCGCCAACTCAGCATGCAAGTCGACGGCATCGAGTTGTGCTCACGCGGCCGCAGGGACCGTTGTCGCAGCGTATACAGCGGGGTCCTCCGAGTCAGCGTTGACGGCAGTGCTCGGGGCTGGTGCAAGCCGTTCCGCTGCGTTAGGGTCTTCACCATGCAACAACGCAAGGCCGGCCCCGAAGGCGTCTGCGCATCATCGCGCAGGCAATTTCCAGTAACGCGGCCTGTAGCTTCGACGCCGGCCGCCGCTTTGGCCGGTGCAGAAGGCACCCGTCTGAGGCTGTCGACCGAACGTTCGAGCTCTGCGTCGGCCCCTGCTGCCTACGGGGCAGGCGCGACATGGCGCGACCGGGGGGGCGCCGCTGCCAAGGCTAGTCGCGTGTCGGCGAGGACCTCATGGACCCATGCAGCTCCTGCACGGGTCCGTCGCGGGCCTCTGCGAGCGGCAGCTCAAGCAAAGAGGCGGCATAGGCGCGCTAGGTAGCGACTGCAGGGAAGGCCTGAAGGCGGTGGGGACGGTGCCGTGCGCAACGGAGAGCACGCCCGCAGCATCCAGCAGGAGCGGGGTCTGCACGGTGGAATTCGTGCTAGCGAACGGCAGCAGCAGTGAGTCGTGAGTGCTTCGGCCTCGGCATACTGGACCAGGCCTTGGGGCTCCACTGTGTCTGCGGCCACGGGTGACAGCGCGTCCGCGCGCCGGTGGTCACGAGGGGCCGTGAGATTCCAGGCGGCATTGGCGAAAAGTGGAGCTGTTCGGGTGCTAGGGCCAGGCCAGTGCCAACAGACGCGCATGGTGCAAAAGGGGGTCGGGCCCCAAGGCAAATGCCCGCCCAGCTCGAAGTGGCATGCTGAGCTAGGCAGAAAAGTGCCGGCATTAGCGGATCTCCTTGCTTGCTTCCGTGTTGCGTCACGTCATTTTGCGAGCTGTTGTCCTCAAGCCAAGAGTATATGCTAGCACTGCAACAACACTGGTGTGCAGAAGGTGGGAGTGGGGCGAGGGCCGCACAAGACCGGAGACTTTCCAGCATCGTCCGGGTCGACATGGCCCCCTTGATTGTTGCACGATGATTCACGCACGACCTGGCTAGGCTTCGAGCTCAGCCAGCCGGAGGACGGCGCAGACGCAGCACCAGCAAAGCGTCGGATTGGAGCGCCGAATCCCCGAGATCTTGGTCATCGGGCTTGCCCAGCAGCTAGGTCGCGCACGCACCGCCATACCATCGTCATGGCCGCGTGCGCAGCAAGTGACCTTCATGCCAGGAGGCAGCACGCATGGCGAAGATGAGCCACGCACATTGCAAGTCCGGTAACACGCGGAGTTCCTGCGGCAGTCGTGCCTCATCCTCCAGATGTCACACCACATCCCAGCTTCCCCCGCGACCGTGTTCCGGCAGCTCAGGCTGTGGCCCAAGACCCCCGCTTCGCCCAGAGCATGTACCCCGGCGCCTCCGCGGCATGCATCGGCATGCGAGCAAACGGGCATCGACAGCAAACATTCGGCTTGCGTGGCGAGGTCGACCTCCCACGACATGAGCATTACGCCATGGTGACACACAACACGAGGGCGGTCCAAGCGGCTGGATAAGCGCAGCTGGCAGCGTTTTGGCAACGCATGCTAAACCACTGCGGCATCCAGGAAGCGATGCCTTTGTAGTTGCACTGGCCTGCCGCAGCGCCTCAACTCCTGAAACCACCGCCCCCGTGTGCCTGCGGCCCCAAAACGGAACCTTGCACAGGGACCTCGTTGGATCGTCCTCACACTGTTGCAAAGAGGTGTGTTGACGAAAGAATGGGGGTTGCCGCTAAGGCGCGTTCAGCCGGTCCCGCGCCCGCCAGCATTGCTGAGCTCGGCGAGAGGGTCAGGGCGCTCCTGAAACCGAGCGGGGGTTTCTCACATTCGGCACGCACATGTTGTGGCCACCGACCTACGTCGCCTCGCGCACGGACGCGCGCCTGATGGCTGAGGGCCGACCGCTGCAGGAATTCCCTCAGCTGCCGGAGTTGCAATGTGCTGGCTCATTCTTGCGTGGAGATGACTTGCTGCGCACCCTGACTCCCGAACTTTCTGCACCGTACGCACGCGGCAATGACGACGCAGTATTGAAAATTATTGAACCATGTGCTTACATCCTAGCCTCTTGTGGTGGTCTAGAATGAGATGGCTTGGGAAACCAGCAATCTCAATACCCCAAACCCTGAGTCCGAAACCGGATACCCAAAACTTTATGAACCCCAAATCCTAGGCTAAGAACCCAAAACCCAGTACCCGAAACCCTAAACAAGAAACAAAAACCAAACCCCACTCCATACCTAAAGCTACACTCTGCCTTTCATAACAACCCTGAACCTCTAACCCCTGTCGATGTTCCTTCGACCATGAACATATGTCTATACCACTGACACATCAAATTAAAATATTCTGTTGGTGGACCTTCTGCTCGCCTTCACTGCGTGCATGCTTCTCGGGTTGTGTTGTGTCGGGGATGCTTGTTTCCGTCTCGGAGGCCTGCCTATCGGTGGGCTTCTGAGCAATGTGGCTGCCAGTCTGGTGCTTGGCCTCGAAGAAGAAGCATTGGCTCACAACGCTGCTTTGCGAAGTCATTTTGGCTACACTGCCATTTTTTCGGATTGGAAGTGGTTTGTGCTCGGTATGTGGATGAAGTGATCTGGGCCTCAGGGGTTTACTGCAAAAACTGTCTGTTGCGTGGCCTTGACCTCGTTTATTCGGTGAAGTGTTTGACCCTGCCTCCGCTGGTGACAAAGTTGCTTGGCTTGACTTGATCTTGAACGTTGGCGGTCTCAAATGGGAGATGTTGCCCAAGGAGCTGGTCTTTCCCCCGCCGTGGGGAGCTGTGCGTGGCCACTTGAGGATGTTCCTTTTGGGCAGACTTCACCGTTGAACGAAGTTGGCTTGGACGACCTTGCTTGGTTTGCTGCTGTTGCCAACGTGTTGGAACGCTTGCACGAGGCAATTTTCCGGCTAAGACGGTACGGGCTGCGATCTTTTTTTTCCAGGCCCGACACGTGGTGAGCCACAGGCGGCAGGGTTATCTGCTTCGGGTTTTCCGCTTCCTGTGCATGTCCCGGTATTTTGACCCTGCACACTTCGTTATTTGGGTGAGCTTCCCTCTCCACATGCCATGGACGTCGTCATGCTCTTGGTTTTGGTTGGTCGTGCTCTTCTCGAGCCTGCCAGAACTGGCCATGCAACGCAAACCTCGCCACTGGGGCACAGGACGTGGGAATGGTTAGGGATATGGTTCTTCGTGTGAGTATGGCCACGACTCATCGCATGGTTGGCACAGAGGCCCGAGCAACATGGACATTGTGATTGAGGAGGTGAGAGGCTTGGCAAGTCTACACCGCAAGTTCAAAAAGTCCAAAGCTGGAGCTTCTTCGTCTGGTTCCTCCAGCTTGCCTTCCGAGTCTCCGCAGGCTAAAAGAAAGTCAAGATTGTAGCTATGGCTTTCTGGACAGGCATGTTTCAGACTCAAAGCTTGGTGCCTGCTTTCATTGGTGTGCAGCCATGGCAGTATTGCAAAGTTTTCGGCTGGCAGGAGAGGCAGTTCTCATCATTCGTGGTGACTGTTCAGCATTCCCGTCCTTCCTGCGTCTACAGGTGCGGGGTTTCTGGTAGTTTCTTTATTCGTTAGGTTTACGAGGCCAAAGCTTGTTCGTCATGTGCCAAAAGAGGATTCTTCTAGCTCCACCGAGAGATAGAGGGGGACAGTCGCTGCTCTATGCACCGTTGCCCTGGGGTGCGCGCAGCAAACCCGGCGCTTACGAACGAGACCGGCCGGGCATCCGGAAAGCAGCAGGTCCGATTGTGTTGGATTTGTCTTGACAGTTTTTTTTTTGGGTGGTGGTTGTGCGTAGGCGTCGTTCTGGGACACAGCCGGGCTGCAAGTGCCGCCTCAAAACTGAGTTGCGGGGTCAGGATGGCCAGCTTCCAAGCATTCAGGGGGGGGGCATGTGCTGCTTCACTTCTTTTGTTGTTTGCATGCAGTCCGTGGCGTTTGATGCAGCACTTCCCTGCAGCCATTTTTGCCCACCCAGCTCGAAGCCTTTCTAGAGCAATGTCCGAGTGCCGCACGTGCCTTTGCCGCCACGCAGACCCAGAAGCCGGGCGCTGCCTAGCATGCGATGCTCTGATAAGGTTGCGAGGGCTCGTCCGCAGCTCACGCTTGCCAGAGACGGCCGACCGTCCGTTGACCTCGCTCCTTTTGGGCGTGCTGTCGGCTGTGTGGTTCATGGAGGCCACGCCACCGGCACAGGCGACCAGCGCAACGCAATGGACGGGCCCAGCAGGCGCGAGCGGAGCAGAAGCCGCGGAGACAACCGCAGCCGCAGCCCGCCGCGTGCTCACAAGGGCAAAGGCAAGGAGCGCCGCCCCGAGCGTGGTGGCAAAGGCAAGGGCGATGGGGCGAAGAACAGGGTCGCCGCTGCTGTCAGGGCCTTGCCGCGCTGAGCGCTGAGCAATTCTTGCGTCCGTTTTTACGGCATAGGCATCAATAAACTTGATAAGCATTTAAAAAAATTGACAAGCATCTTTAAAAAATGAAAAACTCTTAAGCCCTCCATGCATTTTTCTTGATGCCTATCAACTTTTTGATGGCTACCGTTTAAACTTTAAACCCTCCAAGCAAATGTGTTTTTGATGCCTATCAGTTTTTTTGATGGCTACCGTGGTAATTGTTATAAATGCTTATCAAAGGCGAAACACGCAAGCGCAGCCGCGGGCGCAGACTGCCGACTCCGGGCGCCCTATACGCATCGCACGTGACCTGGCCCTCCACACCACCCAGCAGTCACCGATCGAGTGCACGCGAACAGCCGACCAACATCACCCGCATAGCGGACGTCGCGTGGGGGAAGCTCCACACCCCGGCCCGCCCAACGAGCGAGCCGCCGATACCGCACCGGAGCCAACAAGCGTAGCCGTGCGCCAACAACGCGCACGTGCCCTCCACACTTTAGCCCACATGCGGCTTTTGCCCGCGGCACCTCCATCACCAGCCGCGAGCATTTCCGACACGCTGGAAGACGTCACGCCGTTCGCTTCACCAGCCGCTACCCCGCGACCGGCAGCAGGCCCTGCAGCACGCCGAGATGGCCGCAGACGGCGCGGGGGCAAGGACGGAAGGGACGGCAAAGGCGGACCCAAAGGCGGACGAGGACGTGGTTCCAGCAAAGGTGGCGGCAAGGCCATGGGCGCGGGCTCGTGGAAGCGGTCGCCTGGGCGGCCGCCGAAGCGGCAGCTGCCGGCGTCCTCAACATGCACTGAAGGGCGGTCCGGCTCACGCAGACATTCACCAAGAATTTTTTACTTTTTTGTTCACTTGCCAGGACGTGCATACGGCACGGGCGGCAAGCCGAGCCGGCGCGAGCGGGCGATGCCGCACCAACATTGTCAGGCGAGGCGACGCCAGGGTTCACACCACCACAATCCCCGCGAGACGAGACGGCCTTGCCATGACAGGATGCCCGCCCGCCGAGCACGATGCCCGGCGCAAGATGCTCGTGGCTTTTCGTGCCGTTGCTTCATGCGGGCGCGGGGCATCTCACTCGCGCGGCGGCTGACACTTGGCATGCGCGACCACAACTCGGTCCCCGTTTCGCGGGCCTCGGCACTACGTCAATCTTCCAGCGTGCCACCAGGCACCATCGCCCGCCTCATGCGCGCTGCCGCGGACTGCGAATCACTCGACGTGGACGCGCCCGTCCCGGACATCGCCCGCGCTTTGGACCAACTCTCCGCGCTGCCGCCGGAGGCCCCGCTGCCACTGTCCGCGGCAGTGCTACTGTGCATGACGGCCGATGGCTACCTCGCCGCTCCAGCCCAATCAGCTTTGCTCGAGGCGTATGATGGCGGAGCCCTCGCAGCAGCAGTGCAAACTCTAGCTGATGAAGCGCGCGATCATTTCACGCCGATCGCGCCGAGGCAATGCCAGGCCAACGACCGACAAAACGGGCGGCGTAGATCCGGCCAACGCCGCCGACGAGCCCGACG
>CAJNJA010018252.1:0-10663 GCA_905231915.1 Symbiodinium necroappetens | reverse complement strand
CCCCCCCCCCCCCCCCACCCCCCCCCCGAAAAAAAAAGATAAAACATGAATAAAAATAACAATAATAAAATAAATAAATCTCCTCCTTCGGTTCGGTTTGTGGTCCCCATAAAAGCCCCAAAAAACCAAGGACGGCCGAGCTCCCGGCGCGCTTTGGCCCGAGCCGCCGGGGCTTCTGATCATCCTCGGCAGTGGCTTTGGGGGGGCTCGGAGCTAGGGGTAAGAAAGGGTTTAGGGGTTTTGGGCTTTAGGGCTTTAGGGGTTTAGGGTTTAGGGGTTTAGGGTTTTAGGGTTTTAGGGCTTTAAGGCTTTAGGGTTTAGGTGGCTTTAGATATAGGCTCCAAAGTAATGCCTTTTTTTGTGGCTCATATTTAGGATCCTATAAGATAACCCGACAAAGGAACTACTTTGGAGCCTGTGGGTAGGGGCTCGGAGTGAGGGTTAAGGAGTTTGGGTTTATAGGGTTGGGGATCACGGCTAGGCGTTCGGAGTGAGGGTTGAGGAACTGGGGCTTTGGGTTAGGGATTACTAGGATTACGGTTAGGGGTTCGGTGTGAGGGGTTAAGGAATTAGGGTCTAAGGTTGGGGATCACGGCTAGGGTCGGGACGAGGGTTAAGGGTTTAGGGTTGGGGATTGAGGTTTATTAGGGCTTAGGGCCTTTATTTTGTTAGTGCATTTATTTCCGGTTTGGGGATTAGAGAAAGTACAGGAATGCTTGCTCTTAGCCCTTAACCCTAAACCCTCTCGTTTGAGCTACTTTGCAAGTGCGGCCACGTCACGGTGAGGCCTGGAATGTCCTGCTCACCCTTCTTGACCAAGACCTCAGCAAATCCCAAAGCCTAAAACCTATTAGGGTTTAGGGTTTAGGTACATCCCAAACCCTAAATCCTACACCCCGTGAGCAGTTTCGAAGCAACAAGAGACAAACGCTTGCATGGCGGCTTCTTGAAGGTGTCTGAATGTTACATTATGTTCTTTCGTTTTCTATTATATCTACTATATTCTATTCCGTCCTATTGCATTATAGTTGGTTGTAGCATCTTCTGATGTTAGTACTCGCTGGTTGGAGACTTCTTGTTGGCAGACTTTGCTGCGCAGCTGCAAAAGGGAGCACCACATCGGCGGCAAACACGAACGATTGCCCCACCTAAAGTTAGCCCTGCCACTACCAGACAGACCCCTCAATCCTGAACCAACCCTAAGCCTAAACCCTAATGACAGGATTTCTCCCAACCTGCAGCCTTTGGCATGCCTTTGGTGAGGCCCCTTAGCAATTCTTCCAAGGGAAAATGCAAAGAAATGGATCGATAAGCATTGGTAGCTTTCTATCGATTGTTGTTGACTCCGTTCTTTCGTTTTTTTTTTGAATCCGGGTTTAATGGCTAGCTTCAGCTCTGGCTTTGCTCAGCTTAAGCAGCGTTGCAGCCGGTGAAAGTAAAGACTAGGCTGGATCAGCCATGACATGCCTCGGGTCACAGAAAGAAACTAACTTACCCCAAAACCCTATTGTAACGATTTAGGCTCCTCCATCACAGAACCCTATTATAGATTCCTTATGGACCCCCTTTAAAGGAACCCCGAACCCCCCCAATAAACCCTGGACCCTTAACCGTTGCAACCCTAAACCTATCCCTCCAGGTACCTACTATATAGGGCCCTAGAGGCTCTAGTACCCTTTATGGTAGGTAGCTGGAGGGTTAGGGTAAACCCTGAAGCCCTAAACCCTAAACCCCATAAACCCTAAACCTAAACCCGAAACCCTAAAGAAACCATAATAAGGAACCCGAAAAAGGTAGGTCCTTTCGGTTACAGGTAAACCCCTGAACCCTGAAGCCCTAAACTCCTGAACCTGAACCCTAAACCCTGAGGCCCTAAACCCTAAACCCTCAACAAAAACACAGACCCCAATAGACCCTGAAGCCCTAAACCCTAAACCCCAAAACCCTACTAAACCCCTAAACCCTGAAGCCCTAAACCCTAAACCCTACAAAAGCCCTAAACCCTAAACCCTACAAAAGCCCTAAATGAAGACACCTCGAGTCGGATCCTGGGCTCTCGGGCCAAGCTCAGCACTGCCAGGTCGGGTCCAACGATGCAGCCTGTGCTTTTGTTTGGGGTTGTAGGACTTTGTTTGGGGTTTAGGGTTTAGGGGTCTATAGGGTTTAGGGGTTTAGTAGGGTTTAGGGGTTTAGTAGGGTTTAAGGGTTTAGGGTTTAGGGGTCTATAGGGTTGGGGTTTAGTAGGGTTTAGGGGTTTAGTAGGGTTTTGGGGTTTAGGGTTTAGGTAGGGCTTAGGGCTTTACAGGGTTTAGGGGTTTAGGGTTTGGGGGTTTAGGGTTTAGGGTTTTCGTAGGGTTTAGGGGTTTAGTAGGGTTTAGGGCTTTAGGGTTTAGGGGTGTAGTAGGGTTTGGGGGTTTAGGGTTTAGGTAGGTTTTGGGTAGGGTTTAGGGGTTTAGGGTTTAGGGGTTTAGTGGTGTATGGGGTTTAGGAGTTTGGGGGTTTGTTTTCTTTTGCAGTTGGGGTGACTCGTTCACGTCTGCCCGAGACGGGCTCCCACAACAAATTGCAGAGTGCTGAAGTTGTTTAGGGTTTAGGGTGTTAACGGCTTCCTCTGAGGTTGACTTTAACGGCTCCTTTGGGGATCTTACCTTATGACCCTAAACCCTAAACCCATATTATCAGGCTCCAGGGCTTAGGAAATTAAGGGTTTATATCGGGCATCGGGTTTTCGGGATTAATGTCGTGGGCGCCAGGGAGTAAGCCCGAGTAAAAAGGGCCCCGAGAGGCCGTTATAGAAGGACACCCCAAACATGTCCCCCTAACTAGGACCCTCTGACAGCTCTGAATTCAAAACCCTCAACCGCGGCGTTCTACCCTTAAACCCTCAACCGTGGCTTTCTACCTCTAAACCCTAATTAGACCCTAAGCCGTGGCTGTAACCCTTTACCCACAGGCTCCAAGGTAGTTCCTTTTTGGGGTTATCTTATAGGATCCTAAATATGAACCACAAAAAGGACCTACCTTGGAGCCTGTGGGTAAACCCCAAACCCTCAAGGAACCCCGAAGACATCCCATTTAACGGAAACCCTAAACCCTAAACCCTAACCCTAAAGCCTAAACCCTCAAGGAACCCCCGGAACTCGTCCCAATTAACCGTAACCCTAAAGCCTAAACCCTCAAGGAATCCCCGCAACACATCCCCTTAGGGCCGAGTACCTTAGCTTAACCTTTTGAATTATAATATAGGTTTGTATCAGCCCCAAAAGGTTAAAAGTTAGCTACTCTGCCCCTAAATTCTAGACCCTCAACCCTAACCCTAAACCCTAAACCCCAAACCCTAACCCTAAAACCTAGACCTTAAACCCTAAACCCAAAACCCTCAAGGAACCCCCGGAACACGTCCCATTGTAAAGGGAGCGCCTCGGACCGACTTGCGCTTTCGAACACCGCTGCGGCGCTCTCGGAAGCAGGACATGCCCTGGACAAGAAGGAATGTGCAGGGTTCAGGGTTTAGGGGTTTAGGGGTTTAGGGTTCAGGGTTTAGGGGTGTAAATAAGGGTTTAGGGTTTAGGGTTCAGGGTTTAGGGGTGTAAATAAGGGTTCTACAAAGGTACCGGGATGTGTTAAAAAAGCTTATGGCTTAAGCTTGTTTTGATTGCTCTACTTACACCGTTTTGGAACGGGTTTCCACAGGGGGGTTCTGTGGCCCAAAACAAGATGGCTCAAACATGAAGCTTGCTAAGCGTAAGAGGGTCAGGACGGCGTGTGTGATATGTATCTACCCATAGGCTCCAACGTAGTTCCTTTTTGGGGCTACCTTGTATAGGATAAATAAGGAACTACCATGGAGCCTATGGGTAGCGAGTTGGGGGGGAGGCGCCTCTAGCCGGCAAGCAGGCGCTGTCTGCGCAAGAAGCAACAAGGTCTTCTAAGGACATTATACCAAGTTTGTGAGAGTTCAAAACCCCCCGCCCCCTCCCACTTGAAATCGGAAATTCCCAGCCGGCCTTCTTGAAGAGCAGCCGGACACGATTGTTGCACAGGACGCCCTGCTTCATGGGGAAGCCCTGGCGAAGAGGAATTTTAGGGTTTTTAGAGGGTTAGGGCTCTGGGTTTAGGGATCAGGGTTTGGGGGTTACGGATTATACCCTATAAACCCTTAAATCCTTAAACCCTAACTTTAGGGGCCAGGGATTGGGGCGTAGGGTTTGTGGCTTTGGGTCAGAGTGTCAGCGCTTTGGACTTCCCCATGCAAACTGAACCCTAACTCAACCGGTTTAAGGCTTAGGGTTTAGGGTTTAGGGTGTACCGACAGAAGCCATGCTTGCTTCAGAAGTCGGCGAGGCAAGCTCCAAAAGCAGAGCTTACAAGTCTTACTCCCAACCCGACAATATGCGCACAGAGCTTTTATCGTGAGAAAAGGATGACTAAAGGCCTCTTGGGGGATATTATGATCTTAGTTGTGCAGCCTTCTACATGCTGGATACGCCAAGCCGGTGCGGAAAAGACCCGCCTGCTTGTCGTTGCCACCGCCGATGCGGAAGATGTAACCCTGGAGCGGGGCAAAGCTGCTCCGGCTCAGGGTGTAGGTCTTAGCCCCAAAACCCTAAACCCTAACACCTAATAAGCCCCAAACCCTAAGCCCTGCAACCTAAACCCTAAACCCTACACCCTAAGCCCTAATCCCCTGATCCCTATAGCCCTAACCCTAAGCCTAATCCCAAAGCCCTACACCCTAAACCCTATAAGCCCTATGCCCTTAGGGCTTATAGGTTTCAGGCTGTATGATCTGGGGTTGAGGGTCTGAGGGCGTAGATTGTTTCAGGCATTAGGGGCCTGGAGCTAGACTTGAGGTGCCGGAATCGGGTTAGGGTTTAGGGTTTAGGAGTCTATAGAGTTTACGGTTTAAGGTTTAGGACTCAGGGGGTTAGGGTTTAGGGTTTAAGGTTTAGGGATTAGGTTTGTTCCGTATCGAAGCGCTCTTCACCACGAACCTCCGAGCCATCAACCACATCCTGAAGCTTTAGACGGCATGCGCTCGGTGCGGGTTACCCACATGGCGCAGGCAAATAGTTGTTTTTCCAAAACAACCCTGCATACCGGAGAAAGCCTCCCCTAAAGGATCGTAGGTAGTGTTATGGGAGATACTTTCCCAAATCATAATAAGCATTCCTAATGTAGAAAACCGATATTCTACTATACCCATAAACCCCTAAGTAGTTGATTCTTATGGTTTATATTTAGAATCCTATAAGGTAATCCCAAAAAGGAACTACTTAGTGGCCTATGGGTATAAGCACTTTGGACCCTTTGGGTCGACAGCCGTTTCCCCTACAATCCTACAACTGACCAACCCGAAGGTCAGGCCCAGAAGACCTAAAGCAAAAGAGCGAGGGCTAAGCCCTAAACCCTAAACCCCTAACTACCCATAGGCTCCTAAGTAGTTCCTTTTTTGGGGTTTATATTTAGAATCCTATAAGGTAATCCCAAGAAGGATCTACGTTGGAGCCTGTGAGTAAACCCCAAACTCCAACACCTAAATCCTACCGAGGTTGAAGTCTGGATCCCAAGAGTTAGCGGCTGCGCTCAACTCCTTCCTCAGGATCTCGATCATCCTGCCGTCAAAATCACAGCAGTCCGTCCTTGGGTATAAGGCCTGAGCTTCTTCTACTTGCTGCAACTTCGACTAATGTTAGCAGAACCCTAAACCCTAAACCCTAAGACAGAAGCCATCCGTTGCCAAGTGTGCCCGCTTGAGCAGGGCCAGTAACGAGAATGACCTCCTTAGCCTCGGCACATCGTCATCTCCTTTCGTGGTCGTTCCCTAAGGCTCCATGTGCCCAAGTAGTAGAGACTTTGGCCCCACAGTACCCAAATAGGGACTGCTTTAAGGCCAAAGTATCTACTATTTGGGCACATGGACCCTTACGGGTTGTTAGCATCGTGAAGTATGGACCAGGGCTTCCATCCTCAGCAAAAATCATCTTGAATTCTGACAGGCTGAGACCTCCGTATCTGCCAAAGTGCAGCACATCCTGACCTGAACCCTAAACCCTAAACACTTAACCCTAAACCCCAAACCCTAAACCCTGATCTTGGACTTCCGCGTCTGCCTGCGGCTCGCTTCAGCAAAGAATGACTTGGCCAGGTCAATCCGCAGAGGTTTGAAAATCACGACGTACCCGTTTTTTTACACCTAACCCCCCCCAGGTACCTAGGGTTCCTTATTATGGTTTCTTCAGGGTTTAGAGTTTCGGTGTAGGGTTTATTGGGGTTTAGGGTTTAGGGCTTCAGGGTTGACCCTAACCCCCCAGGTACCTACCATCGAGGGTACTACAGCCCCTATAGGGCCCCATATAGTAGGTACCTGGCGGGGTTAGGGTACTGCACCCTTCCAGACGCACTTCAGCCAGAAGGACAGTGCCAGGCATATTAGGGTTTAGGGCTTTAGGGCTTTAGGGTTTTAGGGTTTAGGGCTTAGGGTTTTAGGGTATAGGGCTTTAGGGTTTAGGGTTCAGACCGAAGCCCTCCAGCCACGGAGATTGCAGGTCAAGACAGATTCCTAGGGAGAGACCCAACGGAAATGAGTCGGAATTTAGGGCTTAGGGTTAAGGAGCTTGAACGAGCCGTCATACACTAATGCCATAACCATGGTCGACAAACGAGCCGTCATACACTATGCCATAACCATGGTAGACAAGAGTAGAAATAACTACGAAAAGAGGTTACTAGTCATTCACTGCGTGACGCCTAATAGAAATCTCATGTGTAGACTGTTTGACAGAGATCAACCCCTAACTGAGAGAGCCTGCTTAGAAACTCATCAACATGCCAGACCAATCTTAAAAGAAACTACAGGCCTCCATAAGGCTTGTATATAGACCTTCTATAAGGCTCCTATAACGGTAACTACCCACCTGAAAATGTCCTAGACACTCCATCAAGCCCAGCAAAACCGACTAAAACTAACACAAAAGAAATAAGCTTTGTCTTAAACCAAAGCCGCAAACCCTGGAACCGATAAATCCTAACCTCCTCAACCACTGTAAAGCCTTCAACCCCTGGGCCCCTTTAAAACCTCATAAATTCCTGAAGACCGTAAAGCTCAACCCCCGAAGCCCCAAACCCTAAACTCCAGAAGCCCTTCAAACCCCCTTTGAACTCCTGAACCCCTTTGAACCCCCCCTCACCCTTCACCCTGAACTCCTAAACCCCAGCCCTGAACTCCTCAACCCTAAACCCTGAACCCTAAGCCCTGAACTCCTCAACCCTGAACCCTGAACTCCTCAACCCCTAAACTCTGAACCCTGAACCCTAAACTCCTCAACCCCCTGAACCCTGAACCCTAAGCCCTGAACCCTGAACCCTCAAGCCCTGAACTCCTGACGCCCCTCGAGTCACCGGATACCCTGGATCTCCTTAGCTCTGAACACACACAAAAACACCTAGACCCCTAGGCCCCTAAGTAGTTCCTTCTGGGGATTACCTTATCGGATCCATAGTAGTTTGGGCTTAGGGTCTAGGGTTTAGAGTTTAGGGTTATAGTAGATTACCTTATAGGATTCTAAATATAAACCCACATAAAGGAACTACTTAGGGGCCTATGGGTAAACCCCTAAGCTCCTCAACCCTGAACCCCTCGGCTCCTCAACCCCCCCAAACCCCGGATTTTTCTATCCAAACCCCTTGAAGCCTTAAACTCCCAAACTCCTACTAGACCCCTCAACCCCTTAAAACAAAAACCGAGACTTCTGCGCCACTAAACCCAAAGAAAAAAACAAATCTCAAGGCCTTGAAGTCGTCACCCAAGGAATCGCCCGATACCTGGCTTTATCACGTTTCAGGGGTTGTAGGGTTTAGGGTTGAAGGCTTCGTGAGCTTTATAGGGCCATTCACAGAGTCTTTGACGGAACGTTGCAGGTTTTTGCAACACAGCCCTTAAACCCTAAACCCCTAAACCCCTAAACCCTAAAAGGGTGTTGCAGGCTTTCGAGAGAGGCTTGAGGGCTGCTCGGATTCGGTTTAGGGATTTAGGGTTTAGGGCTTTAGGGTTTAGGGTTTAGGGGTTAGGGGTTGCGGGCCGCGGGTATTGCTTGGGTTCCAGACTGTGTTGCACATCTGGTCATCTTCAAGGCAAGTGAAACCAGCTAGCTCCAAGCCGAATGCCTTGTAGAATGAGCTTTCCCTAAACCCAAGATAAACCCTACGACGCAGAAGTCCAGATTGATTTGTGGGGGGCTGGGGTCTTTTGGCGTTACCCACGTAGGGTTCCCCTAAGCTCTGGGGTTCATCGGCCATATGGCTGTCTGGAGAGCCCCCAGACTTGTAAACGTTTTACGTCGGATCTCATTTTCGGTTTAGGCTTCACGGCTTACCTTAGCCCCAAAGAACCTACCTTTTTTAAGGGCTGATGTAAAGAAATCAACATCAGGAACCTAAAAAGGTAGGTTCTTTGTTAGGCGATTGAGGTCTGAGATTCAGGCTTCGGGTTGTTGATGATTGGACTGGTCAAAAGTTGGAACTTGGACATTTACCTATAGGCTTCATTGTAGTTCCTTTTTTGTGGCTTGCATTTAGGGTCCTATAACGTAGTCCCAAAAAAGAACTACTATGGAGCCTATGGGTAGCTCGAAATATTGCAGTAAATACAACACGCGTAATGTGTATACCATACATCTACAAGCCAACTCGATCTTAAATCAGGTATGGGCTGGCTGTCTCACATCTATTGCAGATAATCTACAAGGCTGCATGACAAAACCCGAAACTCCAAGCCCTATAAGCCTTGAGCCCTAAACCCTATAAACCCTAAGCCCTAAACCCTAAGCCCTAAACCCAAAGACCTGCACCCTAAACCCTAAGCCCTAAGCCCTGAACCCTAAACCCTATACACCCTAACATGGGAGCTAGGATTAAGGGAACCCCTGGGGATTTAGACCCTCTCTTTAAGGTCCCTTTTAAGAGAGCCAGACGTAGGGTTCAGAAGGGTCTCCTTTTTCAGGGGTCTCCCTAGAACTTCCTAGGATAACAAAAGAAGCCTGAACCCCTAAACCCCTAAACCTCTAAACCCCTAAAGCCCTAAACCCCTAAACCTCTAAACCCTAAACCTCCTAAACTCTTAAACTCCTAAACACCGAAAAAGCCCCGAGTTGGGTCCCCTGGCCTCGGCAGACATGCGCTTGTCGTAGAGCGGGTACAGCTTCTTGTCATCGTCGATCTCGATCATCCTTGGGGAGGGTTTACCCATAGGCTCCATGGTAGTTCCTTTTTGGGGTTACCTTATTGGATCCTAGTTTAGGGTCTAGGGTTTTTGAGGGTTTAGGGGTTTAGGGTTCCCATACACCCGTGGGCTCCATGGTAGTTCCTTTTTGTGGTTCATACTGTTGATGATAAAAATCCTTCATTACCTTAAGGACCCTAAACTATTTTGAATTATGGTATGCTCTTTATTATGGGTAATGCAGGATTTAAATCATCAACCGTATTTAGGATCCGTTAAGGTAACCCCAGCAAGGAACTACTTTGGCTATGTGTAGGGATAGCCCCTTCCTCGGATGGTTCCATACCTCTACGTCAGCATCCTGCTTCAGGTTTAGGCTTCGGGTTGCGGATAACCCTAAGGCTCAAAATAGCCCAAAAGCCATACATAGCAATTCTGGGTCTTTTGGGCCCAAAAGCCTTAAATTATGAGTCCTTAGTGCTTTAGGGTAAGGGCTCCTGATTTTCAGGCTTTAGGGTGACGGCAGGGCTTCTACGGAGATTAGGCAAGGCTGTTGGCACCCCTGCGAGTTTCTGTGCAAGTTGGCCTACACTCTCGGCTGGCATCGCAGATTGGCAGCGTAGGCTTCGAGATTTGGGAACCCCATAACTCCCTGATGACCCCTATGTGTGGTATAGCCTACAGCCCTGAACCCTGAGCCCTCAACCCTAAACTCTAGACTAACCCCTCAACACCTACTAAGCCCTATCAACCTTAAACGCCTCCCAACCCCCTAAACCCTAAGAAATTTAGGGTTTAGGGTTTAGGGGGCCACTCTAAACCCCAATCACCAGACCCTATACAGGGGTTTCCGAAAATAAGGGGACCCCAATCCTAAATAGTAGGATTCTTGTTCTAAGGACCCCAAAATAGGTACCCCGTATTATTGGAAACTCCCAATACCCCAAACCCTAAACTTCGTTGAAACCTAAACACCAGCCCCGAACCAAGCTCAGTCCTCAGTTCCGGTTTAGGCTTTAGGGTTTAGGGTTTAGGGTTCCCAACCCACGTCTCACATCCCGAATGGTTTAGGGTTTAGGGGTTTNNNNAGGTTAGGGTTTAGGGCTTAGGATGATGATTATACAGGGGCGCGAACAGGTGGAATGAGGCTTTCAGGGTTTTGCTACTGCAATCAGACTGTATGTTCAAGAAGGGCATGCCAGTTCGAAATATTCAGATGTCTCATACTACCTTCGAATCGAAGTTTCTTAGGGAGGAACCTGACAAGCTCCTTCCTGTCGAGAGAGGAACTGTGAGTAATGTAGTGGCCTGAACGATTCCCAAAACCCCTAAACCCTAAACCCCTAAACCCTAAACCCCTAACCCTAAACCCTAAACCCCAAACCCCTAAACCCTAAACCTTAAACCCCTAAACCCTAAACCCCCAGACCCTGAAGCCTAAAC
>CAJNJA010018250.1:0-10665 GCA_905231915.1 Symbiodinium necroappetens | reverse complement strand
GGAGGCCACAGCTGGGCTACAGCTGGGCTGCTGGGCCGCCTGGGGCCACAGCTGAGCCGCCAGCGCCGCAGAGGCTGTGTGGATGCCTCGAAAGTGAGGTGCGCAAATGGCCCCATGGGCCCCCTGTTTCCAATCACTCAAAGCGTCGCAAAGGCGGTGTCGATGCCGTCCTGCAGCTCGAAAGTGAAGGGGCGAAAAGGTTCCAGCCCGCTGTTGTGCTGTTGCTGGGCCGCTGCTGGACCAGCTGGGCCGCCTGGGGCCACAGCTGAGCCGCCAGCGCCGCAGAGGCTGTGCGGATGCCTCGAAAGTGAAGCACGCAAATGGTCCCATGGACTCCCTGCCTTCAATCTCAAAGCGCTGCAGAGGCGGTGTCGATGCCGTCCTGCAGCTCAAAAGTGAAGGGGGCAAAAAAGTCCCAAGAACCCCCTTTTCCCTTATATGCCTTATCGCAGGTTCCCACCCAAAAAAATAAAGAAAAAAACCAAAAAAACGCAAAGACTATTTCAGACTGTGATCGACACGTTTCACACAGAGTATTTGGAGAGGTCTTTGGTTGACGAAGGGGCTTCATCTTCGTCTTGGAAGCCTTCAAAGGCTTCAAGCCTTGCCAAAAAAACTCGTCCAGTCTTTCGTCTTTTTTCAAAAAGTCCCCAAAAATCGTGTGGCTCTCTCGTTTCGTATGCGGACAATCTTTTGCTTGGAAGACATCAGATTCTTTTTTTTCTCCGAGAGCGTTTCCGTGTGCTTTCCCCTTGTGGTGCGAACATGCCTGGCAGGCCAATTGTCCAGAGAAAGGTTCATTGGGTTTGAAGGGAGTTTGCTGCTTGACGAGTTCCAAAGACTCGAAGGAGCTTCAAAGTTCCCCTTCGACTCTTCGCTTTTTCGAGGAAGAAAAAGCACGCGAAAACGATTTTTTGCTGCTTGAAAACGAAAAAACAACGACAAAAGTCCCCAGTGTCTTTCTGGGTTTCGACTTGTCCATCCAAAAAACAGCCACACAAAAACGCTTTTTTGGAGGTTTAAAAAACGAAAAAAAGAAAGGAGAATGAGTCTGTCTCAAAAACTCTTCGAAGGCTTTGCAGGCCGAGGACGAAGGGAGAGGGACTTTGAAGGACTCGAACTCGAGGCTTCCAGGCAAAGACTTGTCCCATACAAAAGGAGACAACCACACGGAAAAAAAAACGAGAAAGGACCCTGATCTGAACTTTTGGACTTTCTCCCAACTTGTAAAATTTTTTTTGGGTTGCGAAAGCTTCGCAAAACTTGAAGACTTCAAACTTCCGTTCTGAAATTTCGGATTTTATTGTCTGGAGGCCACTTTGAGGTCCAAACTTGCTCACATCTTTATTTTTGATGCAATGCACTATGCGGTCCAAGATGCCTGCATGAGGACAACAGACCAAGTATCGAGACCTGCAGAGTTGGTTTTCTTACGTGGATCGTTTTTTGTGTTTGCATCCAAAACGTGGCGCCAAAGTGGCAACTGCCGCACAATTTTGCCGAGAACGGAGCGTTTTCTTGGGTTATTCGCATAAGTTGTCCGAAAAACAGGAACGATGCAGCGTGCGTGAATCCAGGGTGAGCAACATTCTGTTTTTTCTCGCCACAATCACATTTGCAGCTATGTGTTTTCAACACGTGAAGAACTTAGGGTTGTTCAAAGCGTTGAGCTTGTTGAACTTCCGAAAGCTTCCACGAAGCTCGTTCTGTTGGTTGCCGCAAACGGGGGGTGCACGTCATATTGACAAGATGTCAATTTACGACGCGTTCGCGCGCTTGACCACGCCAATCCATAGTGAGGGTTGCATTCCCGACGGAGGCGTTGGAGCTGCTTCAAAAAGAACATTTAAACTCCAAGAAAGGTTTAGATAAGTCGGATTTAAATCGGATAGTATCAAATGCATAGTATCAAGTGCATAGTATCAAGTGCATAGTATCAAGTGCATAGTACACAGACTTGATACCATGCACTTCAGTCGATGTTCTTCACTTGATTCACTCTATGTATCTAAACTCTATGCACTCGATACTCTGCACTTCAGCACTTGAATCGACTATGCACTTGACTCGATGCACTTCATTCAATGTACTTACTCTGAACGGCTCCGCACGGAAGAACCCTTCGCGAAGCTTTCGGGAAAACGGGAAGAAAGAACGACGGCCTGTCGAGCTGTGTTCTTGCATGCTAACTTTTGCAAGTCAATAGTACCTCTTGTTTTCTTTGAAAAAGAACATGGTGTTCGCTGTTTTTCACGTTTGTGCTTGTCTCAGTTTTTGCCAAACATGGAACGAAGCAGGCTTCGTCTCATTCAAAAACGGTTGCAGGATTACAGGCTCCCTGTTAAACAGTTTAGCCGTGCCGCAAATTCAAAGCCAGCTTTAGTCAACGCGCTCAAGATGTTTCCATGCACGTTTGGCTCTCGTTGGGCGAGAATGCTTTGCATCTTTCGATTCCAGAGTGTTCTAGCTTCTGTCTGTGTTGACTCTATTTTGTCTTCTTTTATGTTCTCCCGGAATTGAATTTATGTCTTTTGAGCATCTCTGGCTTTGTCGAAAGTTTGAGATGTGGTAACTTTTCCGAGACTTGATCTTTACCGATGTATTGCAATTTGAGCTCTTTTGTATTGGCAACTTCCAGCTCCAAAAACGTTCTGCACGTGTTCCAAAACGTGGTGTCATTCAGCGGCACTGGCACTTAAAAGAAGACTTCAGGACTCAATGGAGTTTGCTGGGATTCACTTCCTTATCTGCTAGAATGATGTCACCTCTATGAGATCTTACTATTTTCTTCTCAGTCTTACTATTTTTCTTGTCCACAGATACCTACTTCGAAAATGCATTTTTGATGGGCACTTGGAGCTTTGTTTTTGATGGGCATTGAGAAAAAGCTGACTTTTGTACTCCCCTGCAGTTAACTTGTGCGTTTCTACCAGCACTAACTACTATTGCTACTGCCATTGCAACTACCATTACTACTACTACTACTACTACTACTACTACTACTACAAGCATCTCGGCTAGCCAGTGCGCCACGGCGGCGCAAAGCCCTGAGTAGCTTCAGCTGTGTTCCAGTGAATGACATGAATTTCCAGCTGGCTGCTCTGCTTATCGTGTTTTTCGCGCACAGATGCATAGCAAAGACGCCAACGACGCGACAAAGTGGATTTCAGACTATAGACCAGCCACCAACAAGATGCCTGTCTCGGAGGATGCAGCTCACGCTAGAGAGATCTGTCAATGCCCCAAACGTCGATACTTGTTCTTCACTTACATGGGGCAGACAATGCTTCAAAGAGCCAACGGCTGGCTCACAGATCCCACATTCTTCAACACCTTCGAGCTGGCCTGGCGAGCCAGCCACCCCGGAGTGGCTCTACAGGCAGCCCGCCGCTCCAAATTTCCTCCGCTGGAACTGGAGCTTTGGAAATGGACGAGACTGTACTTCCCGGCTCTGCTCGACAGTCTCTGGCCTCATGGACCACCCCGAGCCATCGACCTGCACTCCCTGGACTAGGGAAGGCCTGCGACGTCGTCTTTGGAGAGTCTGGCGACTTCGACTTGGATTGCACCGGCGGAGGCGTCGCAGCCGTAGAGATCGAAGCCCCAGAAAGCCTCCCCATGCTATCAGGCGGACGAACGGCCTCTGGACCACTGGCACATTCACCTCGGGAACAATTGTGGCGATGTCTTGTGCACTGCATCGATCCTCTGCTCTGACTGACTGTGCAAACCCTGGTGTTCATTGTACAGGCTCAAGCAGTTTCTAGGTCATCTGAACACAGACCAGGAAGCAGAACGAGTGCTAACATGAGTGGCTCCGACGCGGCCAATGGGGAACCAGCAGTCCCCAAAGGACCACCCATACCTCTTCCCGTCACCGCACTTCAACGGTGGTCGCACCTTAGCTCCAACGCGGTGGCCAGCACCTTGGAGGCGAACCTCTTCCAGGGCTTCGAGGGCCGGGTGCTCACACACCTTCCGTTCACCTTCGGAGATATCAGAAATCTTTCTGTGACCCTTGGAACGATGACGGCGAGCGATCATGCACACCCAAATGTACTGGAGTATCGCTCAGACTCGCCACCGAGACTGGACATGGCCGGGATTACACAGAACCCCGGAATTCCAGCAACCGCTCTACGGCCATCAGCTTCAGTGCCAAGGCCTCTGGTTTGGTGCCGACTTCGGGCCCTACGCCAATGCCGAAGACAATGCCGAAAACAATCGCAAAGGCGAAGGCCAAAGCCTCCACGGCACCATCGCGCAAGTCAGAGCCTTGCCTGTCTTCATTGCAAGCAACTCAGTTATACTGGCTGCTTCTAACTGGGCTGTGCCATTCATGCCTAGGCGGAAGATCGATGATAGAGCAGGTGATAGGGAGTAGGTGCTGTAAAGTTGATTTGCAAGCGCTTCACTATGTGACTTCTTCCGAAGACGAGAGCGAAGCTCAATGGCAGCATCGGAGCATCACCAAGCCTCGACACGGGCGGCTGCTACAAAAAGTTCACTGCCAGCATCAGCCTGCGCGCGATCTCTGAGCCTACTTCTCTTGCTTATTGTTGGGAGCTGCACCTATATTTTATCACTGACTATCACATGGACAGCCAGGTACAGATTTTGCACCACCAGCTCTACCCGGCGGGTGGCCTCAGACACCGATTCAACCAAGCCAGTTCCAACCTGTTGTCTTACCGTCTGCAGGTCACACATCTGGAAGTTCCACTTTCTCGCCAGCCTCTTCACACAGGCCGGACCAGAGCAGTCGCATCACTTGGCACCAGCATCGCGAAGAACTCAGACAGGCCGCCAAGATGACCACAAGAAGGCAAGCTGGACCGGTCCCAAGTCCGGTCGTACTTCTGGCAGGCACCTTCGGAGAGCACTCTTTTTCATTTGTAGCTATGCTCTTCTTAACATCGCGGAAACCGGAAGTACAGATGCGAGGGTTGAAGCCATTCCCACGATGGCTTCTGAAGTCGCTTATGCGACAAAGTCAAGTGGGGCGCGGAAGGCCAGCGAGCCTACCCATGTGCCGCCATCGAGATGTGTTAAAAGATCATTTAACAGAGCCTATACCCAAGCATGCAAACATGGAGGCTCCTACTACAGGGGCCGATGGCACGAGATGAACTGGTTCCGCGGAGCTCAGCTAAGGCCACAGTTCTTGCGACCACACAGACCTGTCACACAAAATCATCATGTTCATTGGCGAGTGTTCAGCTGGAACTCCGGAGGCCTTACAACCTCCGTCTATCAAGAACTCGAGTCGTACGCCAAGACACTTCAAGCAGACATCATGATCCAAGAGTCAAAATGGCACTTTGAGGCCACTTGAAGTACCCGCGAGTACCACTACATCCACACCCCAGGCACGGGCCAGCACGACCGACTCGCGGGGCTTCTCGTGATGGTGTCTACTCGTCTTGTGAAGGCAGACCAGCTTCAATTTCGAGTTCATCATGCTGGGCGCTTGATTCATGTTCGCATACCATATCGCTCCATTCATGTAGATGTGGTCAATTGGTATCAATATGCTGTGAACGAGCAAGAGGCCACGCCTGAAAGAAGACAGAAACTTCTTGTCAAAGTCCAGCGATGCCTTGCACACCTCCCCAGCGTAACGCCCTCATCTTTGGCGGTGATTTCAATTGCCCTTGTGAGCCTTACGAGAACATGTGTGGTCAGGTCACCATCCCCTTCGACAGCAAGCGCTACAGGGATCTGCAGGACCATCAACATGTCTGGCGCACACTTTTCCTCACTGCCTTGAATACATGGCAGCAGCCTCCTCATGGACAGGTTGCCACCTTTGCTATGGGCGAGTCGGAGACAGCAGCCAGATCCCAAATTGACTTCATCATGACCAGGGCGCAGCACGTCACCATGAAAGCCAAGCAAGCTTGCATCATTGCCGACTATCCTGTGGCGGCGTGGCGAGGTGGGCCGAGACACTATCCTGTCCTGGCGACGGTCCCAATCCCAAAGCCCCCCTGGAATCACAAAGCCCAGACCCAAGCATCTCCTGCACCTATCGATCGTGAACAGTTAATTGGAGACAGCAGGATGGAGCATCCACCACCTCGACTGGAGAACCTACCGGCCGAGATCTCAGCCAATTTGCACGTTCCCGTCGACTCCTATAACGCAGTGTTGATGCAGGCGGCGCAAAAATACTACCCCTTGAAGAAGAATGACGTGCAGGCACCTACACAGTCGGAGGAGTTAGCCAATTGTGCGAAGAGGATGTGGAGTCTATTCAGGCAAATGCGATCTCATCGCTTTACTCTCCCTGGAATCCTCACGGCTTGGAAGCAGTGGACTCAGTTCCAACAAGCACACCGCATACACAAAGAACGCTCGAAGCAACGATCCAAACAACGAAAATTGGATCTTCTGCAACAGGCACAACAAGCAGCTGATCAAGGCAATGTCCATGAGCTCTGGAAGACCATCAGAAGGTTGGCTCCCAAGGCACCCAGAAAACGTCTCCAGCTGCATAAAGATGGTCGCATGATCTCCCCGGAGGCAGAGCTCGACTGGATCCTCGAGGCCTACGGCAAACGCTATGCTGTGGATGATGAAAAGGCCCCGATCCGATTCACTTTTCCTCAGCATCAGGGCCTAGAACTCGATTCCAAGGTACTGCACTTTCATCGTCTCAATCCTCGCAAGGCCGTACCACATGGAACGGCTCCTGCTGTGGTTTGGAAAGTGTGTGCTGATCTACTTGCACTGCCCGTGACACAGGCCTTCAATGACCAACAAGATGGGAAGCTCATGATCCTTCAGCGGTGGTCCGACGCGGACGTCGCCTTACTTCCCAAGGCCCACGGTCGGTCGGAGAGTCCGCTTGACTGGCGCCCAATAGGGGTCCAAAGTGCTTGATAAGCACAGTTGTGGCACAGGCCAGGCAGGCCATTCACGACCTCATCGTTCAGTACCCTCAATGCGCCTATGTGAAGAATCGATCAACACATACAGCACTCCGTCAGGTCTTTCGCCACTGCAAGATCATCCGCGATCAATGTGCAAAGGCCAGGCTCACCCTCCATGACCAGCACGCAGGGCAGGTTCGCACCAAATGTAGCGGAGGACTTCAAATCAGCCTCGATCTCTCCGCAGCGTTCGACCTCATCGAATTGACGCACATCAAACAGGCCCTAGACCTGGCCCGGGTGAACATAGCTGTTCAGGAGATCATTCTAACCTGGCTCACACAGGTCCGATACCTCTTTCGACATCGACAACTTCGAGGCGCCATCAAACCACGTCGTGGTCTACGTCAAGGCTGTACAGCCTCGCCGGTACTTTGGGCAGCATTCACATCTTTACTCTGTGCCTCAATCGAGGATCAATTGACTCCACAATGAACCCGAGATCATCTTTGCCTGTATGCAGATGATTCTCATCTGCGCTTCCAGTTCGACAGCTTTGAGGAGTTCACATCCATTATGAACGATATACGAACTGTGTTCATGTGCTTCAGGAATTTCCACTTGCAGATCAATACGGCCAAGACCCAGGCCATTCTCAAAGTGGTGGGGACCTTGAAACATCGAGTCCACAAGGAATACGTTCGTAAACATCAAGCCTCGAAAAGGCTCTTGCTCAGCCCTCGTGATCCAGATCGGTGGCTCTCCTTGGTCAACCAGGCCGAATACCTTGGCATGATCATTAGTTACGACAACTACGAACAACAATGCTTGAAACATAGACTTACCAAGGCACACAATCGCAGATGGGCCCTTGCCTCGGTACTTCATTCCCGCCGCCTCGGAGTACACTACAAGCTCAACATTTGGAGGAGCTGTGTTTACTCAACCATGCTTTACGGCCTAGCACACTGCGGATTATCAGGAGAACAAACTGGAGAGCTCCAGAAGGCCATCATGAAACACACCAGAGCCATCGTCTCCAACCAGGCCTTCCTCACAGGAGAGACCCATGAATCGATCATACTCAGATACGGGATCCCTCGGATTCAGGATGATCTACTTCGTGATCTTCAGAGGGTGGACCGGACACAAGCCCAGACCCCAGACTGGATGTATCACAGTCCATGGCAACAACATCTCTACCGAAGGCTCTCACTTCGAGCTCCGACCGATGGGTGCCCTGAGACACACTTGTGGGCCTGTCCCATGTGTGATAGCATGTGCCCCACGCAAGCCGCCCTCAACATTCATGCTCGCCGCGCACATCAACATGTGGATACTCACAGCTTTGTCTTCAGTCGTGCAGCTCATTCCATGAACGGTCTTCCTACTTGCAAATTCTGTTACAGAAATTTCAGCAGATGGCAGACCCTCTCACAGCACATCTCGCAGAACAGATGCACCAAGTTTCGAGAGTACCTCATCAATGTCGACAAAGACGAGGAAAAAGCTGAAGTGAGTCCGGAAGCTCAACAGATGGAAACGACAGCCACACCAGCCGCGGATACTTGCACCATCATCATTAGACAGCAAGACGAAGTGATCAAAGCTGCTCGACAAGGCCTCAAATCCTTCATTCCATTGAGTGACATCACATCTAGGCTCCAGCAGACATGTGCTCAGTGTGGACAGTGGATTGCCTCCCACAGAACTGTGAAGAGACACTACCAACATACTCATTCCGACCTCTTGTCACAGCTCGGGAGCACCATCACCTCATACATCAATCGTGCGGCCACTGCTTGCCCTACCTGTCATTATTGCAATGCTCGATGCAAGGACTGGAAGCAGCACATGCACAGATGCACGGTCATCTGGCAGTGTGCGATCATGTGTCTGCAGGAACAGCCTGGGCGACTCCAACGGACTGGAGGAGCTGGACGAGTTCTTCGGAGGCCTGAGGAAGCCGACAACGGGACGGGGCTTAGAGCTTCTACCCAACAAGCGTCGACGACCGGCTCTAGGACAGCCCAAGGACGACATGCCGGCACACCCAAGCTTACTCGTTTCTTTGGCAAAGCAAGTGATCAGGCAAGAGGAAGAGATCAAGCTGCTGGGGCCGGATCACTCGTTGCTCTTCTTCCTTCGTCCGGGAGAAAACAGCATGATCAACCACCTCTTTCAGACCGCCAAGACTTTCAAGGCGAAGCAGGCAGCCAACCCCCAATGGGCCCCAGGTCAGCAGCCTCTCAAAGTGATCATGGCAATCGCCATGTTCAAAGAACTGGGAGCACGCCTCGAAGCCCTGTGCCAGGACCAAACTCGACTTGCTCAGGTCAAGGAATACGGGTGGAGAGACCCGGCCACGGGATGGAAGTTTCAGCGGTGGAACCCTCAGTTGAAAGCCTTGGAGGAGGACAACAGCAAATCCCCCATCAGCGATCAGCTGGTGGCGAATCACTTGCAGAAGCTCTGCCAGGCCCTCGCCCAGGACACAGTGCACAGGTTCCATTGCACTCGGAGGATGGCGGATGTCATGGAGTCACCGGCAACATTCCAGTTGGACCTTTCCGCCAGAACGACCATGTCATTGGAAGCATGGGCAGCATTAATGGCTCTACAGGGATGCACGGTACTGCAACTGGGGGGTTTTGCATACAAGCGGGAGACCCTCAAGCCCAGCCCGGCCATCGCGAAGATCAAAGACATGCTCTACGGGCGCTGAGGCTCACACTTTGCAACACCTCAAACTCGTGCTACATGAACAGCACCGTGCAGGTGATGCAGTGGATGCTGGATCTCGATGCTCGTCGCATCGACTACATGGGGACAGGCCGTGCCTTCTTTCGAGCATTACAGCAGTTCAATCTCCAAAATCCTAAGATGCTCATGCAGGATATGCTTTGGCGTATGATGGTTTCTCAATGGGCCGATTGTCACAGGCAACATGATATTGCAGAGTTCATTTCCCATCTTGTACAACGTCACAACTTTGCAATTGTTCAGGGGAAGTGGCAAGCACGTCGGCTCTTTGAAGGGGAGTTCCAGATCCGTGACGAGGGGACCTGCTCTCAGCCAATCCTCCTTCATATGCCGGAGGCTCCACCAGGCCTTGATGCCACACTTCAGGTGCAGTCACTCATCGATTTTTGGTCGGGGACACAGGCGAACATACATGCATTATTACATGCTCCTGACATTCTGATGCTGCAACTCGATCGCTTTCGCAGCAATATGGGTCGTGTGTTCAAACGACAGGATACGGTGGAAGTTAGTCGCGAGATCATGATGCCCTTCTTCGCGGACCATCAACTGTACATTGAGTTGGCACACTACCGACTGCTTGCAACCATCACGCACCATGGTGCTCACCCCAGGACCGGCCACTATACGGCCTGTCTTCATGCTGAGGGATTGCTATGGTCTTGCGATGACAACAGAAGCGCTGTGCCAGTACAGGATTTCTCTACCTCGCATGCACAAGGCTGCTACGTTCTCTTTTATGAGAAAATTTCCTGATGACTTTTGAAGGGCACCATGCTCAGGCCCCTAGGGGCGGTGGTGCTGACTTCCCACATCTCTTGGCGATTGAGGCAGTTATACACTGCGCGCCCACGGGCGCCGGGTTAAACCTGCTCTTTAACATCCGCCGCTAGGTAGTCTGACATAGACTGCTGCGCACAAAGCTGGACAAAGCTACTACTACTACTACTACTACTACTACTACCACTACGACAACTGCTACTACTATTACTACTACTACTACTACTACTACTGCTAGTACTACGAC
>CAJNJA010018248.1:293-10666 GCA_905231915.1 Symbiodinium necroappetens | reverse complement strand
CAGAAGCCCACAGCTTTAAGCTAGAAGCCTCCGGACTCGCGCCAACCATGTTTCTGGAATGATTTCACAAAGACAAAGGACGACAAGCCTCGATTGTTTGAATGACTCATTGGAAACACCATGTAGGGCACTGCACACAAATCGTCTTGACTGAGACCGAATTGGAGAGCAAAAGGGTTGTAAAGCATCCGTACATGATTCTTAAACCCGAAACCCTAAAGCTCGAAACCCTAAATTCTTAAACCCGAAACCCTAACAGCTTAAACCCGAAACCTTAAACCGTAAAGTTGTAAAGCCCTACCTCAAACATCCCTCCCTAAGCCAAAAATCCGAAATTCCCCAATCCCTACAGAGGAAATCCTGAACTCCATGGGGGGGGATCCTGGGCCCTCTCTAGGCGGTTGCTTCTGTGGGCGCCTGCACCCCGCTCGTGTTGATCGTCGCCTGGATGGGCTCCCAGACCGTGTCCTGATTCCAAAGCTCACGGTTCTGGGCACTGTGCGGTGTCCGGCTTTCTTCGGCTGCCAGGCTGCCATATTATGGGAGTTTCCGAAAATGAGGGGTACCTTATTTCGGGGTCCTTGTAGTAAGGATCCTGCAATTTAGGGTGCTATATTAGGGTCCCCTATTTTCAGACCCCGCCCCCCAAGTGTCTGTATGATGTATGTATATACGTATGTAAGCATGCATTATGGGGGAGGGGCAAAGAATCCTTGACTTCAGGTAGTCGGCCGTTGAAGCACAAGGATCTCGGTACTGCGGCCGAGTGAGGCTCTCCAACTTCGACATCTCCAGGTTTAGAACCCGGCGTGGAGTTGAAACCCTAAACCCTAATCCCCTAAACCCCTAAATCCTATGAAGGTGTAAGGCAAAATCCCGATCTGAGGGCCCCGAAATGAGGAGCATAATAGTTGCGCCATCCGCAAAGGGCTCAGTCCTAGTCCTAGCAACAAAGTGAATCCCTTTGTTTCAACCCTGGCCCTAATTCTGTGGTCCTGAACCCTAAACTCTAAACCTTGAACCCCCAAACCCTAAACCCCAAACCCTAAACCCTAAACCCCCAAACCCTAAACCCTAAACCCTTCAGGCCCCCCGGTCCTACAGGGTCTTGGGGGGGTCCTAAGAAAAGGTCTGTAAGCCCCTGAGGCCCGGTGTCCAACAGGCTGTCGTCCAGCACCCCAGCGCCGGTAAAGGCCACCACCTGCGTCCGAGATCGATCATAAGGAACCCTAAACCATGAACCATAAACGGCAAGAGTACCCTTGCCACAGCGCTAAGCTAACGGAAGCTTGTCGGAGTTTAGGGTTTAGGCAACTTTGGCTTGAAGATGCTTGAAGGTTCAGGGCGTCAGAGCTTCTGGCGCTCTGGGCTTCCGGGAACCCGGTCAGCTCCCCCACCTCCACGGCCTAAACCTAAATCCTAAACCCTGCAACCCTAAAACCCGGCATTCCCTAGAGCCCGACACCGCAACTCCGAAAAAAAACTCAAACCGCACATCCCAAAACCACCATAAACCCTGAACCCCAAACCCCCTAGACCCTAAACCCCTAAACCCCTAATCCCCTAAACCCTACATCCCAAAACCCTGGAAACTCGGGCCCATCCTTGCAAACCTCTCTCTCCCTCCGCCCTTCCCCTGACGGAGGCCCGGGCGATACCCACCAGAAGACCGAGAGGCCCCACCTGCAGGAGGCTGGAGGCACCAGGGTGGGTTTATGGCATCGGGTTAAGGCTTTAGGGCTTTGGGTTTAGGGCCCGGTTGAGGGCTACAGGGTTCCGGGTTCCATAAAGGGCTGAAGGATGAAGGATCTACGCAAAGGTTTCGGGGTTAAGGCTTCGGGGCTTTCGGGTTCGTAGTTTAAGGTCTCAGGCTTTAGACCAGATGATTTGGGGTTGAGACCATATCGCGTTTACTAGCGTTTATGGCATATGAGGTATATGGTACATTGGGTTTAAGGCTTGCGGATTCTCAGGCGTTTTGGGTTTATGAGGCTTTTTGGGGTTTATCGGGCTTGTGGTCGAGGGTAGAAAGGGTTCGGGGAAGATTGGGTCTCGGGTGTATGGTGTTTAGCGTATCTGGGATTGCAGGTACAGTAGATGGATGGATGTCGAAGTGTGTGTCAGTGTATGTTCTGTGAGAGGCTGCAGCCTCTGTGTCCAAGGTTCAAGTTGCGTGAGAGTCTTCAAGGCTTTGACTTCAAGCTTCTGACTTTTCATGGTTTCTAAACCCCACACCCTTACAAGCTCCCTAAACCCAAAACCCTGAACCCTAAACCCTAACCCGTCATGCTTGAGGTTGGCGAAACTCCACCTGCAAAGCACAGAGCAACGCCCAAAGCATCCAAGAACTAGCTGGCAAGGATTAGCCAACAACAACACCAAACCCCAAGCCTCAAAAGTTAACCTTTACTGCTAAGCCCTCAAATTCTCAGCTCAGCACCCTCAACGGAGCGCGTAGAGCTCTCTGAGGCTTGCGCTATTCTGCCAGGGAGCTCCAGAAAGGCCGACGCTCGCCCACTGTCTCCTTCAGGCGATTTAGGGTTTGGGGTTTACGGGTCTCGAGTTTAGGGCTTTTGGTTCAGCGTCTCCTTCACGGGGTGATAGAAGGGAGTGAATCAACAAAATCGAAGCTGGCATCAAACAAGCACGGGAACCGAAGTAGACTGGCTCCGTTGGGTGCAGCAGCTAGGTTCCCCCAGCAGCACACTGCTGTGGAGGACCTTGGTTTCAAGTTGGGTGCCCAAAACCATACACGTAAGGATGACTCGGACCCTTGACCTAGGGTTGAATGAGCCCCCGAACTGCGGAACCTAGTCATGAGGAGATGTTGATCCAAACTGTTACGTTCATCCCTGCCAAAGTTCTAAGCCTATCAATCTAAGGCCTGGGGCTTTGGTGCCTTTTCTGGGTTTTGGGGTTTACCGCTTCGGGCCATGAAAGAGCTTCGGGAAGGTCACCCTAAACCCTACCTTGACCCCAAAGAACCTACCTTTTGAGCTGGAGTGTACGCGATGGCGACATAGTATTGTCGATGAGTGGAGCTATGTCTCCTCCTTCCATGCTGAACTCTTGGGGCAGCGCTGATTAATAGCGAACTGCAAAGCTTTTTGCGTGCTGCAGGGCGTGAAGGGCTCCCCGATCAACTGAATATCCGGCCTTCAGGGCTATCCAAGAGAATCCCTACTTATAACCCTACTTATAACTACCGAACCTCCAAGTAGGGCTTAGGGTTCCGGTTCAAGGGGGCTTTAGGTTCAAGCTTAAAGGTAAAGACAAGGGCGAGCACCTTGAAGGTCGGACAGCTCCGAAGCCACACACTCCCAAAGCCCGAATCTTCTACGCCCAAGATTCCTTGCGCAAGCTTTTCTGTCATAGAGCAGAAGGAAGAACCTGAAAACTAGAAGCAAAGCAGTTTCCACGGAAGGAGAGCACAGGCTGCTGGTGTACTTCAGCATGCCACGGTGGCCACTAGCACTCTCACTCGGATTTCACAGTATGCTTTCTCCCCAAACAGCCTAATAATATCCTCGATCAGAGAATATACTGACATTCTGCACCCCTCTCCTGAACCCAGAACCCTGAAGCCGAAAAGTCCTAAAACTTAAAATCCCTGAACCTTAAGCCCTATAAGCCCCCAAAGCCATCGATCCTCAAACCTACACCAAGAACGCGTGCGACTGCAGCACCGCACCCGGGAGGTTCATCCAGGTGGCCCGAGTCTGATATTCGACCTGAAGAAAGGAGCCGAAATCTAACATGATTAGACAGCCTGGGAGTGAACAGCGCTCGCACATCCAATCCTGCTTTCGAATTGTATGTCGAGCCTCAAACTCCCACAACTTCTTCCTCAACTCCCTGACCCTAACCTCACCCTTCTGAAGCTTCTGCCTGATGCCGGGAATAGCATCCGGCCATGCTGCATGGCAATGGCAAGCCGCGGGCAGACTCTAAGAGGCTTGAAACTACTGCTCAAACTCCAAACGCCGAATCCAAATTGGTCTCTTCGGAACTCTGCCACAACCTCGACATGCCCTACAACCAAAGCCCCCTGTTGGTTCCGAGGACCATGCCATATAGGGTTTAGTTTTGTTTCGGCTTTCCTTGCACTGTAGGTGAGAGTATGGTGTCGGGATTAAGGTCCTCTTGCTGCATAATAACGTCGAAACGTGGGCTCTCCACAGACGAGGCCCTGAAGCCCGCAGCAAGACCGGCAGAGTCGACCGCCAGAACAAAAAGCAAGCCGGTGCGTGGCTGGTGACAAGCGACAGCCGGAGACAGCGGCCAAGAGGTGCCAGCAAACGACAAAATCTTAGTTGGACTACTATCAATATCTGCGACGGGGAAACCCTGCCGTAGAACACCCAAATACCACCGGGGCATGAAGTTCTCCGTGAAACTAAGAATCCCGACAGTGTTCGACACATCCTGAAGACGTCCTACTGTACATCGCGGGACGTTAACATCGAAGCCCGTAGAATCCGCAGAAATTTCGAAGACTCTTCTTGACAACGAAACTTGTGCAGATAAAGTGCGCTAGGTCAACGACTTCTCGTCAGCACCCAACTTTTTCGGCACTGGTGACCCCCGAAGCCGCTTCAGCTACCGGAGCCCGCTTCAGATCTCAATCCATGCCGTTTACCTTTCTTGCCATGACAGAAGTTGACTGACAGCGTGTAAACTTCACGACCTGGGGACTTTGCCACATCTTCCAAGACATCTTGAAGGTCATCAACATTGGCTGCTGCCGCATCCCGCCCTTCTAGATGCATCACCTTCTGCCCATCTTGAAAGATGACAACCTTGGTGCAATCAATTCACTGCTGTCGGTCAGGTCGTCATGTGCTGCATCACAATGCACCCTGCAAATACTGACATTTCATGACTTTTCCAGGTTAGAGCTCTGCAGCAGCTGGGAGGTCGCCCAGCTGAAGACTCTCGGCCACTCCTTTTCGCACTCTTCCAAACTATTTCACACTTGCTTGTCCTGTATCTCCTGGCAAGCTGGAGGCATCCAACGTCAGCACCTGCATCTGCCCGCCTGTGACAGACAAGGCACTGGCCACTTCCCATGAGCAGGACAATTGCTGACCTAACTGGCGTCGAAGAATCTGCAGCGTACCATCCAGCGCCGCTGAATCTTGTTCCCATTTTCCTGCATCAAATTGACGCCAACTTGATGCAGCAGGCATGTTCTCGGCATTTCAATTTTTGCTGTTATCGAGGCCGTTTTTTCTGGCGATCGCACAGCGCAATTGCTACGTCGGATGCATATCTGAAAATATCTGAAACGCGCTTTGCTACCACTAACTGCCTCCTTGCAAAATTCCGTCAAAGGAAGCTGCACATCTGATGATGCGTCGGAAGCGTTTCAATCGCCGTTTCTCAAGTGCGGGTAGCTCTGCCGAACTGTCCTCGGAACTAGCCAGGGCAAAATCAAAACACACAAACTGATCGGGATGACAGCGGACGAAGTTCTCTGTTACGGATACAGAAGTCTCCAGATTCTCTACGAAGTGAGGCCACCTCGGCGGAGCATACACGACATCACCTGCATCCAAAACCAATTCTTGGTAAGGGTGCCGAAGAATCGAAGCATCAGCCAAATACTCAGGATAGATGTGCCGCAATTGATCAGGGTTGCTCAAGTCAACATGCAAGTCGTGCAAGAGCTCGGGCTCAAAGAACACAAACCTCTTCTGGCCTTCCAAGCACGCATTCCATGCAGCACTCCCAACCGGATCCAGGTGCAGTCTCGAGTAGCTGCCCTTGGGGCCAATGAAGAGCCAACGAAAATAGAAGATGAATTGCAGCAAGGGCGGTGCCAAAAATCGCAGACCCCGCCATCGTGTCAGAAAGTCATCTTCTTTGGTCAGGAAGTCAGGACGCTGGAAGTCATTGAGCAAACAATCGAAGGGAGGCTCGTACAGAACTTGGCTGGACCAGTATGATAGGCGGTCGGGAGAAACGGCTTGCATTTCGTCAAAAAAACCCTTGACCGGCAGAGTTTCTGCACGAGGGGCACTCCTACAGAGTTGGCTCGCTTTGGTTGGCAGCCGCTGCACCTTACTGGCACACACCGCTGCTCAGATACGGCCTGCAAAGAGCTCGAACATGTTAAAGCTGAACAATCGGAAGCTGAGGTGCCGGCTGCTATGTGCACATCAGCGTAGGTGTCTGCAATCCTTATATAAAAGCGGCTGAAATCACAGAACACAAACCACAACCCAAAAGCAGGCACAGCAAGGCAGAGGATTCCACTTGTTTCGCAGCTGTAAGTCATCGATTCTTCGAGGTACGAGCGAAGATCTGCTGTCTACACACTGCACATGCCGCAACTCTTCACGGAAAGGGGTTTTGGTTTTGCAGTTCACCTGCCTCCTTACTTGATGTTGACTAGGATTCCCGCATTGGCGATATTTCCATATAGGTCGGCATGTTGTGGAATCTCACACCCAAGCCTCCAACTGTTATTTGTTGCATGAGCAAGCTGGTTTCAGCATCGCTTGCTGAAAGCACTTTTCCTTCATTGCTTGTCCTGGAAACAAAACTGCGAGGTTACTGCAAAGCTGCTGCGATCATCTTTCAAGTGCGCCTCGTTCGGCAAGTAATGTGCAGTGGCCATAACCCTGAATGTTCTCAGCAAACCGGCTGGCATGGTGTGCTGTCTCATTTTGTTGCACCGGGATGATGCCAGCTTTTTGCACAGAAGCCTTGCACATGAACTCCCGATACCTTTTCTTGTCAAACGAAGAACACATGCCTTCTCACGTCAATTACTAACCCATTCTCTCACGTGGAATGTGTTGCATAAACAAGCCAACACCTGCACGCCAAAGAGTTTTCAGCACGTACTGGACACGGGGATGCACAACATCGCGGAAACTGTGCAGAACCTGTTGGCTTGATTTTGCTCCATGGGTCGCGCAGATCTTCTCTAAGTTTCTCAGCACAACTTGGGGGAAGATTTATTGACAACAGCTTCCTCCAGCTCATTATTGACCAATGATATGCAATAATTCTGAAAGCAAGGGTCGAGGAAAGCGTCCAGTTTGCAGGGAATAACGATCTGGCAGCACCACGGAACAGCTGCGGCCGCGCCCAGTCCATTGCAGAACAAGATCGTTTTATGCGCAGCTCAATGTCCAGCTTGCTGGCGACCGGCTCAACGACTCTGTCCGGTTGACGGTGCTGAGTGAAACCAGTAAGTTGCATTCCGTGATTGTTGCTGTGGCCTAACTGGCAGTCGGAGAAAGCCGCTGCTCAAAGGAAGAATGCGGAAAGACTGTCGGTCATGCAGCTCATAATGACTCGTACCACCGGCAAGAGAAAGTACAAGAAGGCTTCCATGCTTCCCCAAGGGGTCCGCTGCCGAGGACACCAAGCATGAGAACATCTTCCGTTTGCACGGTTAGCTCCAATTCCTTCCAAAAATGTTATCCAAGGTATCAACGTGAGCAACATGGAAGCACTGGCAATAGCAGGAAGTCCTCCAAGCTGCTGACTTCTGTAGCCAACCCCGTGTCGTCTGATGCACATCACGGCTCACTGAAACCGCACTCTATCAGCGGAGTGACAGGATATGTTTTGAATCTTCGGATTTTTTAACGGAGCACCTAACAGCTCCACCATTCCCAGCGCTGCAGCCGCTGCATCCTCCAGTTGGGACAGGCTGACAGATCCTTCGAACCGACCAGTCTCCACACCTCGGTCACAACGAGAGAGCTTGCTTGCTACTTGTACCAACGAAGTTGATGCGAAACTCTGAGCATCCAGCCGTGCTTATAAAAGATTACCGTGGGGAGGCCTTCCACACCCAACGCCGTTGCCTGACAAACACACGTGAAGACGTCCGCTCAATGCCCGTCCCAGCTCGAACACGACAATCGCGAAGAAACTTGGATAGGGAACGTGCAGCGTGTACAGTTCAAGTTCTTGCGACCACCAAAGTCGGGAAGCACGGTTGCAGAAGTGATTGGAGCGATTTACAGTAAAGAACACGGGCTCATGTGTTCCGAAGCTTGTTTGGCCCTCTGCTTCTCCAAAGTAATGGTCCCAACTATTCACGTATAACCTCTTCCGGTAGACAAACCAGATTATACGGCTGTCAGGATTAAAAAGTCCGTCGCCTTCAAAGTATGAGAGCTGTTTCGGTGTCACAGCATAACGGCGACATCAGTTTCGAAGCCGCACAGTCGCGGGAGACGGTGGCTGGAAGAGTTGAGGCTGAGGAAGAAATGCTCACGCCCAGTGTCGGGAGTTGGTGGCGCAAGTCAGGATTGATGGCTGACTGCCAATGTCGGAACGCTCGCGCATTTCGAAAACCTATGTTCCCGGACTTGTTGCCTGGTTCGAGCGGCTGACCCGAGACTTGCTATGGTTTGCTATAGAGCGTGCCTTACAGGCGCAGGGAAGCAACATTCAAGGCGCGCACGCCTCGGGGAGACCCACTGCTGCTTGCGAGCCTTTCAAAACAAGTCCCTTCAAAGTTTGGAAAATTCCTGAGAGTATTCAATCTCGGCTACAACACCTACGGTTGGCAGTCCAAAGACAGCGAGCTCTTCACATAAGCTGTGTTGATTATTCCTGGTTCGCACACGACGATGAAGTTGAACCAAAAATGCATGAGGGTGTTACGTACGAAAATGCTCGTACACCACGCCGCGCCGAAGGAAAACGCTGCTTCTGTTGCTTCTGTTGCTGCTGCTGCTGCTGATGATGCACTCACAAGCCCGTTCACCATCAATGTCATGAGTGCCCGCCGGCCTTCGTGGAGTGCCGGTCACTGTCCAGGCGCAGGACTTGCGGGCTGGGGATGCCAGGTTCATCAAATTCACCACTTGACAAGCGTCCGGCCAGTTTGCGCAGCGCAGGTTCCAGAAGCTTGCAAGGGCCACACCTTTCAGTCACAAACCGGATGCAGAGCCACAGCAAAGAGGGGCTACATATAAGAAATCCAGCCAACTAACGACAAGTGATTCCGAATGCATCTGCTGAGGTGCCATACAGCGTAAACATCGAGAACGACCGAACCTCCAGCCCTGACTACGGCATCAAGCTCCGAAGGGCTGGTCTCAACCACACAATGACGTTCCGTTCGACCTGGGCCATGCCGATTACGTCCTGCACCACGGAAAGATTCTGGCGGTCCTCAGCTGCACTTGGCCGAGAATCTCACCAGCAACCATACAACTTGTCCAGGATCAATGTCTAGCTAAATTTCTTCCTGCGTGCTTGATTAAAAAAACACCCAATCCAGGTACGATTTCACGTGCTGAGCGGTAAATGGCAAATCAATCGAAGGTGCGCCAAAACGGCGACTGGTGAGATTAAGGGTTGTATCGACTTACCGCTGAGCGGCCGGAGGTGAAACCCAAATCAAGCCGTCCCACCAGCACAAACAACACCGCTGCACCACAACAGCCTGCACAGAAGCAACCGCCCACTCGCACCACGCCAGCAAGTCTTCGTGCACGATGTGAACTTGTGGCCATGGCTGGGGAAGGCAACGCCGGCCGGCCAAAATCCTCACCCGAACCCTGTGCACGGTGCGAACAATGCTGCAAACAATCGATTTGTGTCTTGTGCAAACCTGATACCATTAAGAATCATATAGCTTCACACGAAAGTTGGGTAAGGCAGGCTTACAACATGAATGGAACAATTGCTCCACATCCCGACGTCACAGAAGAGCCAAAGTGGTCAAGCAGCTAGCACTGGAAGTTGGAGCAAACGGTTCCAAAGGGTTCCGTTCATCACGCCCACAAGGTCCCACAAGGTAAGTCGACACGATCTGATGTCGTTGCTTTGGTGGCGCACGCGTCGGCCATCGCGAACGGGGGCGAGGTGACTAATCCTTAGTAACGAAGATGAACACGAGACACGCGACGGCCATCAACCGCAGGATGCAGGCTGGCATGTGGCTGCCATTTTGCACAGCCGTGTCAATTTCGTGGGCTGCTGCTGCTACGTACCATGCGTTCGCACAACAAAAGCAGTACACAAACAGGATAGCGCAAGCCCCGGCCTGCGGTCCGGCCACAGATACGGCGCGCGCCTGGATCCAAGGTCGGAATGCAGTGGGGAAGATTACAGGTGTGCTCCAAGCGGGCCAAGGCCCAATTGCCACGTTCCCATATGCATGGGACGGAAGCAACACTTGCGCATAACGTCCACCACAGAAGATCGGGATGGAGACTGGTGCATATGGAACGTTATGAGCACCAGGTGCTTTGCTTAGGCAGAACTCGTACGTGACTGGCGGCATGAACATTTAACTATGCACGTTCCGGCTAGACTTGACTATCGTCGTTTTGCTCAGGTGCGGCGTCGTGTCGGATGCATACAGCGCTAGTCCCCGCCATTTTGCCTGCAAG
>CAJNJA010018246.1:0-10666 GCA_905231915.1 Symbiodinium necroappetens | reverse complement strand
CAAAGGGGTCGTAATTTCTTAACTGACAAAGCTGCAAACACCGGAGGATTTGACATAGGATTACACAGGCCTTGTGCTTGGAGGTGAATTTTGTCAAGCTGTCCATGATCTGTGTCACCTTCGTTCAGGGATCTGGGAAGCCTGCTTTCTCACCAACAACTCTCGCGCTGTGAAGAAAGGGAGCACTCACAGGGAACACCACTGCATACTGTATCGACAGCTACTGCCACTTACTGCAGCACCCACCGCGTTACTCAGCGTGCCTGGCGCACACGGATGGCCGTCTGCGCCTTGTTGTAGGGATCCTGCAGTCAGAAGCAGCAAGACGCACGCTGCCTCTTGGTGTCGAAACAACCCGGCTCCTTGGCAAGATGCGTGGACACGACCACCAACGGTAGGATGTGCGGGCCGGCCACACGCCACTTCAGCAGCACCTCTTGCAGCGAGCGAAAAGCCATAGGCAAGTAGAGCGAGAGAGACTGAGCGAGGTTGTGAGAACGAATCTGAGTGTATTCGACTAGCCGAAAGCAAGACACCCGTCCGTCTCTCGGGCTCCGGGCCATGACACAGCTCCGGTCCCGTTTCTCACGGCCCTTGTCCTAGCGAAGTTCCGACACCAGAACCGTGCTCCGCAACGGTGCCCCTGCCGTGGCTCTGCCGGGGGCTCTGCATCGTTGCCATCGACCATGTCGAAACCCTGAGACAAAGGCGCAAAAATGGAAGGATGAAGGGGAATTCGCATCCTCACATATTCGGCGCTCCTCCGAGGCGAGACACTCGAACTTCGACTTCCGCCAGAAGATGCCGCAGCCGTCTGCGGACGAGGCCCTCGGCCGTTTGCGGAAAACTGAGTCCTGCCCAAGTCAAGAGGAAGGCTATGGCTGCTCTATACGGACCCTCCGTCGGAGAGGGTGGGCGAGAGGGTTCAGGGCTGGGGTCCCACTCGTCGCAGAGGCATTCGGCGAAAAACCCGTGATCATCCAGCTCCACCTGCGGCTGCAAGCTGCACCAGGCCCTCTCACAAACCGCGGCCGCCACCAGCGACAGCACGTCTGGATCCATGCTCTCGATCTGCTCCAGAAGCTTCTGCCGTCGGAACTCCCACCTTTTGGGCAAGAGCTCACAAAAAAAACCCTTCCCAATAAAACCTGGCCTTGAATGCCATGCCGGCCATGCCTGGCCCTAGCCCTGGCCTGAAGAAGGTGTCGTACTGCTCCACGGCAGTGATCTCATCGGGTCTCAGGATTCCTCAGAGAAAGAGCCCCAGGGGCCAGACTCAGCTCATATATAGCTCTAGAGTTAGGGCGCCTGTGGCGTAGTCCGGCCACCTGTGTTTCGGCCTTACCGCCGCTGGCAAGAGCTCATGTGTGCAACATGAGTGCAACATGGCGCGGCAAGCGGTTTGTGTGGACTTGTTGGGTTCACACTCGCCTACTATCGCCCACTCGTACTAGTATTGCCTTGGTTGCCTTCAAGACAAGCCTCGAACCGCAGGCGGATGTACTCGAACAGATACGTCCAAACCATGCAATGACTACAGCCAGCAGTCGTCTACCGAAGGCCTTACAGAAACTTTACGGGAATGCTTTGGACCTAATGAACTGCTCGACGGAGAAATGGGATAGTTTGTCGAAGGCTTGTGGCAATTCCTCAACGGACATCGGCGCCATGTGCAGCCGGGTTGGGCGATGGGATGAGATGTGGCAAGAGCTCGTTCCTCCACGCAGCAGAGCACCCCAAGCATGCCGGTGGGTCGGGTCTCGCCGACTATAAGATACCGGTTGATGTTGAAGTGTTCTCAGCGAGTTGTGTACATCTCAAGATGACATGAAGTAATAGCAACCTGGCGATGATGTCGGTGGTTCACTGAAACATGCAATAGCCCTTTTCTAAGCGACTGAACCAAGAAAGAGCGACTCTCCTCCAAACTCCGAAGAGGTCCTTTCCGGGACGCCCGCGTGCCATCGGGGCCTCGTTCGTTAAACTTGGCGAAGATCCTCTCCCGCTCCTCTTGGCAGGGGCTGGACAAGCCGAAGGGGGGCTCAAGTGCTTTGCCAAGAAGCGCTTTGCCTCGGGGCTGATGTCCGCACCGTAGAGAAACCAGGGCTGCGTGTTCTTGCCCAGGTACCTCCACAAATGCCGGAGCCCCGTGCCTTGTGCTCTCTCCAAGCGCTGGGCGCACGAGGCCAGGATGTTGTACTGCATCACGGACACGGTTCGCCGGACATCCTTTTGGACCCCCTCCAGTGCCTCGACTCGCGTGCTTCTTAGACCACAGCTTGCGCGCCCTTGCACCTCGCTCCCGCCTTCGTCATTTGCTGCAGCTGCTGAGCCTGACCGCAGGCACTGTGGCCGTCTGTTCCAGCAGACGCGCAAAGGCTCCCTGAAACAATACCATACCTCAAGCTTTGATCCAACATGCTTTTCCAGTTTGCCTAGACCCATCTAAACCCGAAACCTCCTGAAAGCGCAACCCATCTCGTCGGAACTTGCGGTGCCTGTTGCTGCACGATCCATTCCAGCGCTTCGACCCGCTCCGCGAGGGTCTGCTTTCCCTGGCAAAGGCTGCAGTTGAGGAGGGGTTGGGATGATGAGATGGGAGAGAGACACAGCTCAGGATAGCCGGATAGCCAGCGGCACAGGCTCGAGATTGGAAATTGCGTTGGGCGGCACGAAATCTCCCTGCGCCTGGGCAGCAGACGGCAGAAGGGAAGATACTGTTAACAGATGGCCTTTCAAGCAGCCGGCTCCCTGAAACCGTTTCGCAGCATGGGACGTACCTTGGCCGAGAGAAGACGAGATCAAGCGCCGGCGACAGCACCGACACACGTGTCCATCATCGGATCAGCACCGAACCCCATACCTGTGCCGGTCTCGTCCGTTTTCGGGCCGAGTGAGTTCAGAGCCAAGGTGCTGCTGGTCGAGGCTGTGTTTTCTGGCCCATAGTCCAGCTCCACCACCTCCACGACTGCTTTGTGCAATCATGACTCTGAGACCAAGATGTTGATGCTGGCTCTGGCTGCTCGCTGTCTTCTCTTTACCGGTACGCACCGACTCGGGGAGCACTCCCGCTTCCGAGCGGCCTTCTGGATCTGAGTCTCAGATGTCACCTTCCCGACGCCGGAACCTCAAAGCAACGGCGCCTCCTCTGATTCTCACGGGAAACTCGAGGTTTGAGACCGCAGCCCATGTTGCGGCGTGGCAACTTGCCGTGGTCGCGCGAGATTAACGTGCTGAAGGGCCGCCCCACAACTTCGATTCGATGCTCTTCTAGAATCCGGAGTAACCTGCGGTCCTTCGCATGCATGTAGATTGATTCTTGCTCATGCAGCTCATGCCCGTCTTGGAAGTTGCAAAAGAAAGCAACACTTGGATGTTGGTCTAGTCTCTCTTCGTGGATTCTGTGTATGTTGAAGAGTATTTCCAAGCAGGCTGCGGATGTCCGTCCATTGGAAGGCTGTGGATCGACGTGAGGATGCTTGCGTATCACATGCCGGCAGCATCCATAGCGACAGGAGAAAAGTAGCAGCAGCAGCAGCAAACCTACTGACGACGACACCGACTACAGCCATTTCGCTCGCATCTTGTCGTCTCCCTCTCTCGCTTGATCTCTCGGACTTGTCTTTGCTGTTTCATGCAGAAAGCGAAGCAGGCAAGTTAGCATGGCACGCTGCCAGGAAGTTTCTGGGGTCTCTTGTTGCCCTGGATGCCCTCACGTGTAGATCACAATACCTATGCCACGGGACCCCGTCCCCTTTTGCGGCTATTCTGCGTGTAAGTTGCCCCCTGCTGTGCTTGTGGCAGGTGGAAACGGCGGGTGATCTGCCAGACTTAGGCAACGCCAACCTTCGCTCGTTGCGTTTACACGCTCGTTGCGGAGATCTTCTCGCACAAGCGATACGGATTCTACTTGCGCCATCTCCTGGCGGACTCCAGCTCGGCTGTTTAACAGCGGCTCGACAGAATTGGAAGTATCAGGGCGGAGTCCTACTCACGGCCTCACGGTCGTGACGGCTCGGAACGCTCAGGGCTCACGGCTCGGCTCGCTCGGAACGCTCTCCTCCCGGCCTCGGCTCAATCGGAAGCTTCGGCGCATTTCAGACTCAGACTCTCTCTCTCGAGATATCACAAGCGCTGCCCCAGACTCCCCGGCAGGGCTCTGACCGTGCAGAGCGCACGGCCGTCATGGCTGTGCCGACCGGCGATCCCGCCAGCCTCAATCCGTTTTGCCGCTCAGAAGTGCCTTGGCCAGAGCCACTCCACTCCGAGCGCTGCACCCCGACAGCGGGTCCTTGAGAGAAGCGCCGACCGGGAGGCATCGCGACCAGAGTGACTCAGAAATTTCTGTCCTTTGGCTCCGCTCGCCTGGCCGTAGCGGGGCGAGCTGTGACCTGCCGTGGCCGATGCTCGACGGCCCACCAAAGATGCCTCGACAAACGGCGCCGGAAGAGCCGGCCGCTTAGTGCGGATCCAGTCGCGCCAGTCGGCTGGATCCTCATCCAAGTGGTCTTGGCAGTCGCAAAGTGCTTTGCGTCCCGGCCCTGGCCTCCCAGGGCGGATGCCTCAGGCCGAGCTGCCCCCCGAGGTCCCAGAGCATTGCGGGAGCCCCTCCCTTGGCTGCCGACCCATTCGCGGCGCCGGGCCCATCCGGCGAGCTGCCGCGCTCCTTCGCGCCGTTGCGCCAGGGCCACACGCGGACCTCAAAAGCTTCGGTCTCGGAGATTTCGTCTCGCTGAGTCAGGCCAGCCTCCAATGCGCGCACCTGGCGCGATCGACACAGTCCCTTCTTGAAGCCCCGTGCCTCTCTCCGGGCTTAAGTGCCGGAAAATCTACCATCTCCCGGCCTGGTCACGAAGGCCTTCTCCCCCCGTACAAGAAACACATTTCACGATTGTTGATTCCCTTGCTCGCCCCTTGCGAAGGCATGCCAGCTGTGCAAGGGCTTCCAACCGAGCCACGTCCATGGAACGCGCATTTTCGGTCTTGACCTACACTCCGCGCAGCCCTTGGCCTCGACGCGACTTCCACCTGGCTGAGAGCCCCACGTAGCCCTGGAACTCGGCGACCAGCTCGTCCAAGGCCCGCCGAACGGACCTCAGTCGCAAGCCCTCCACAAGCCTCTCCGAACCGTGGGAACCTGAGCGCCCCCGCTCGAAGCGTGCGTTGGCGACCAGCTCCACTGCCTGAAAAGGCCAAAGATCTCCCAATACCTGTAGGCCTCTAGGCTATAGACCTTCATGGCCTGTAATACTGTAAAGCAACCGAGGACGGCACAGCCACGCGCTTCTCAGCGCCACCTGCGCAGCCTTCTACTTCGGCCTGGCATGGGCCAAGTACAATCAAAGCCACCAGAGCCACTACAATCCGTTTAGGATTCATGGCTTTGGCCATGCCGCCCAAGCTTGCGGTATCAACAGCAGGCTTTCATGTCACACCCATCAACAGCGAGCCTTTTCTGGTAAGCTTTGTGATAGGCCGTCGCCCAGTGTCAGTTGAGACTGTCCCAGCCCACCTTGCGATCTTTGCCCTCCTGGTCCAGACCTGAACCAGAGAACGACACCAAAGAAGGAACATAGCAGAAATTGTTGCTGCACTTGTTGGGATCAGGCTCGTCACAAGAAAACCGGGCCCCCGGCGCTCGAGGAGCTCTTGCCTGGCGTTGGAAAATGCCGGAGAAGGAACATACCGAGAACTCTCAAAGAAGCTCCAAGGGGGAGTCCTCTGCCGCGCCAGCTGCGTCACCTCTACCTCCAAGGCCCGCAGCCGCGCGCCCTGCGGAAGGACTTTATGGGGCTTCCGAGCGCGCCACTTGGAATCTCTAGCAGATCTCAACGGCTCCGGTGCTCCCTGCAAGCCGAAGCCTCGTCTGAGCCTCGGCTAAAAGGAAGAGGATCCCGGCCGAAGCTCGCTGAGTCGGCTGAGCCCACGGCGGATGGAAGCCACTACGGTGGTTGCCTCGAGGCCACGCTGACCCGACTGGAAGGAGGATCGTGACACCACTGGAGCTATCGGTTTGCGCCTGGGCTTGGAGACCCTCTTCCAGGCGCTTCACTTCTGCATCCAGTCTGCACAAGTACCAGTCGAAGCGAGTCGAAGCGGGGAGCAGTTCGACTCCCCCGGCCCCCCCGCCCTGCCTACGCAGGAGGTCGGCAAGGCCAGCATCTTGCCGCTGCATGTTCACCGTGCAGCCTCAAGAGGTGCCCTGCCTTCCTGACTCGTCAGGCTTTTATCGCGTTGAGGCCCGGACCCTGCACCACCTCCGCAGTGCGGGACCTCACGAATAGCGGAGAATGCCACGTGCGGGAACGTGCACCTCCTGATCTGATGCTGGGCCAAAAACTCGCAGGCCACGACCTCCGTGCGAAACTCCTTAACCACCTCCAAAAGTCAGAGAGCTGACAGGGAAGGGGATCGGGAACGGGTCTCATTCGCCTTCTCCAGGTTGGTCTGATGCTCCTTCTCCCTCTGCTCCAAGGACTTCCAGAGCTCCGCCACGTCGGCTTCGCGGCCTCGCGGCTGCAACGCTCGACTTTTTGGGCTCCGCAATGCTCCGCACGTCTCGGCACGGGTCCCCGACGGTCGTCACAGGCACTTAGCTTCTCCACGTCTTTGGCTAAGGACGCCAACTCCTCGGCTGTTCTTCTGCTTAGCACTTCCCCCCTTCTGGCTGTAAGTCCGCGACTTTGGTTGCACGATCGGTAAAAGCCAGTCTTTCGTAGTCCGCCTGTCTGAGCGCACCTGATCGTGCTACAAATCGTGGGTGCCGCAGCACTCTGTCACATCACACCCATCTGAGTTCGAGCCTTCCAACATCTCGATTTTGCGGCCATGGGCCTCCGTGACTTCGCCCACCAAGCCCAAGAGCACAGAGGCTCGAACAGATGCTACTGCGGGTCGCAAGACGCTGATGCACATTTCAGCCAAAAGGGTTGCTGAACAGAAAGCCATGGCGCATCTTTGATGTCGGCGAGGTGCGCTTTGTCCTTTACAGAAAAGCCGAAGATCAGTGAGCAGTAGTGGGCCAACGCGGCAAAGAAGAGATCCTGGTTGGTGGCGAAGTCGCGCACTTGCTCGACAGCGTTGCTCAACCTGGCGGGACGCATGGTCTCCCTCGATGGCCGGGCTTGCTGCATTTCCTGCGACCAGTAACAGCTACACGGCAACATCGCTTCAAGCCGTGGGATTGAAAAATACAGTCGTACACAACTTGCAGATGTTGCCTCCATCGGTCGCTGCGTAAGTGATATATCTGCTCACGCAGTGATACTACACAAGCAAGCGATTCACCCGCTGCAACGTTTGTAAGTACGCCCTGTTAGCCTGGGAAGCCTGTCAACTTTAAAGCACGTGTTGCAGCTCGGCACGTTGCCCATTGCAGACACAGCGCACATGCCGGCACCACTCCCCGGCAAGGTCGGCAGATCGTCGCTGGCCTGCCAAGGCCCCTCCGCGGCCCCAAGCCGAAAAGCCACAGGTGTCTGTTCCTCTCTTTCCTTCAAGGCACCTTCGGCCGCAACCGCATCCAGGTCGCCGTGCAGCTTTTTCAGATCCACCTAGCCGAGACAGCGGAGGGTCCTTCGCAGTTCCACAGACTTCTGTAGCATTCTTTTGCCTCGGCTTGGCCAAGCCGCTGAGCAGCCTGGCTTCTGACAAGTCTTTCTCAGCCCACGTGCAGCTCAAGACGAGGATCCTCGTCCACGTGGGGTCTCAAGCTCGACTCGACCGCGGCGCAAGCAGCCAGCAGCTTCTCCTGAAAACGTTTCTTCACTTGGCATCTCCTTGCTTACTGCCCTGGAAACCGACCCCACCTCCTGCTCACTTGCGGCGCGGCTCAGCTTCTCGGCACCGGCCTCTGAGCCTCAGATCGAATCGGGACCGTGAGGACACGGGGACGAGGCATGGGGGATCTCAGAACGAGACTTTGCCGCACGGCCTGGATGTCCTTGTCCAACTTCTTCATCTGCAAAGGACGGGACCGAAGATGCCCCCTCCTTTCCTTTTTCATTGTGACTCCCCTTTTTAAGCGGCCCCCTTTCGCCTGCAAACTGAGCTCGGCTTCCCACTTGGGAATGAGCCCTGGCATTCGGGCAGCAGTCAGATGCATGAACCGGAACATGTCACCGGGATTCCCATGCCACGTGCGGCGATCTGATTGGGAGCTGGCGTCGCAAGCAGCAGCACATATTCCGAGGCGAGATTTCAAAATGCCGGGATCACGCGTCTTCAGCTCAGCCTGCACAGTGAGCGAATCCCAAGAAGAATAGAAACCGGCAATGTTCTGGTCTGTGCCTGACTGGTCCCCAACTCGTCGATGGCCAGCTGCAATGACTTGAGGCCGGTAGCCTCGAGAGCGTTGGCCCGTTGGCCCAGCATTAGAAGGCCCGTTTTTACTCAGGGGCTCGGACTGTTGAATCCTCGAGCGCAGCGAGCTTCTCGTCGGAACTTGCAAAGGATCAGAGTCCCACATATCTCCGCGGCTCGCGACTAGAAACATGCAAACTCACCAGAGGCACAGTTGGCTCGGTCCCGAGTGTAGGGGTCCCATGATGGAAGGAAGTTCTTTTACGGAGCTTACTATACTATACTATACTATACTATACTATACTATGGTATACTATACTATACTCCCTTTTGTTGTAGTTCCGGTTCCTCCTTGTTCTCAAAGCAGGGGGTGCCCGGGCACTCTCTCAGGGCTCGGCGTGCCCTGCGACTTCCCCAGCTCGGCCAACTGAGCCTTGGGTTCCCAGCTTAACCAACGCTCCGCGGTATCTCTCATGTATGCAATGTGTGTGTGTGTGTATGTATGTATGTATGTATGTATGTATGTATGTATGTATGTATGTATGTATGTATGTATATGTATGTATGTATGTATCTATNNTATGTATGTGTGTATGTATATACATACATACATACATACATACATACATACATACATACATACATACCTATCTCCTATATATATATATATATGCACACCTATATAACACTACATGGGTAGGTACATACAGACATACGAAGGTAAAGCACCACGCCGACTATGCCCAAGCGAATTTTCACAGAGTTGCAGGCGTCGTGAGGCTTGCAAGCAGGAGCATTGCAGGATGTATGCATCTATCCAGATGTGCAAGTTAAGCAAGCATGTATGTCCACCCTAAACTCTAAACCCTCATGGCCCTAATAAGAGTAGCTGTCTCTCTGTCTCGGCAATCTGCTCATCAAGGCCCCCCGCCTTCAGGCCCTCTAACTGCTCGGTGACCTGTTTCTGCTCCTGATCGGAAAGACTCGACTCAAAGCAACAGGCGAAAGAGAGAACAGCCATAATGAAAGAGTCGTCATCATTTACCTCCCTAGTAAGACTAGTGAAAGGAATAACCGGAATCATATTTACTGAGTATTCACTCCTACCATCCCCTTCTCCTCGTCTTGCTTCTGGGAGGCGGTTGCTTGCCTTTCCTGCTCCTGGGCCTGCTTCTCTGCTGCAGCCTTCTGGGCCTCCTGCGTCGAGGCGTTAAGAGAGCCTTCTGGGCCTCCATTTCTGACAAACTCGGGCCTCGTGGCCTTGCTTTAGAGCTTCCAGCTGCTGCTGAAAGTCCACGAGCTTCTGCGCCTTCGAAGGCACACAGCTTTTTCAGAAGCCGTGATTTCACAAACCCTGCCGCGCCACGGCATTGTGGGAGTCCAGCACCACGCCGAGTTCTTTGGTGGTTGCAGTGGACACGAATATGTCCTGCTACGCTGAGGCGTGAAGCAACCTCAAAGCATCACCCGTTCACCTGTAGCAGCGCGTCCTGCCCGCCCTGTGCCATGGCAACAACCACAACGGCAAATGTGGTGTCGGCACTTAACTGGAGTCAGCACCAAACGCTCATGGACTGGGGATTGAAGGTCTGCAGGCTTGTTGCGAGATTCTGTGTGATCTCCGCACCATCGCGAACATCATGTCTCAATAAGATGGTTTAAGAGTTGAATGAGAAACACAACACCATCTACCTGCAAGGACCCGAGCCGAACAGCCAACATGTAACGGCAAATTCAAAGCTTCAACCCCTAAGCAACTTTCATGACAGCTGCCTCAACTTCCGGGCCATGCAAGCGCAGGTTCTGACGGGAGGAACCCAACAAGACCTTAACAACAAAAATCACTACATGCCTCGGTCGAGTACCTAACATCGTTCATAAGTCATTGCTTCGGCTGTCGCCGCAAGTTGTTGGTATAGAGAGTGAGATAGGTTGTGTTGGAACTGTGTGGCCTAGTCAACTCAACAGTTACTCCGATTGTACCGGAAAAGGGTTGAACCCTTTCGGCAGAGCGCCCCACCGATTCACTTTCAGAACGGTCACGGCGAATGCGCGAAACCTATACAGGCTTGTGCATCGCCACTAAAGCTATAGCGTGCAGGCGGTTCTGGAACCGCACCCTCTATAAAGGGTGTCCATCTGCTGCCATGTATGGCCAACACGATGAATTCGCTATGCATGGAAGATAGAACCGTGCATCGAAAGTGGGCACAAGCCGTCGAAGTGCCGACTTTCACGCAGCGCTGGCCTTCACGCAACGGCGCCGCCGCGGCGTTACGGCGGCACAAAGTGCTGGCGGGGCGGCGGCTGCCTCCTGGGCTACCCGAAACGAGAAAGGTCGAGCGAGAGAGAGAGAGAGGGAGGG
>CAJNJA010018245.1:0-10666 GCA_905231915.1 Symbiodinium necroappetens | reverse complement strand
GCTTTACCCCCCCAAAGCCTTAACCCTAGGCCCTAAAACCCTAAATCCTAAACCCCCTGAGCCCTTAAACCCTAGACCCTAAAAACCCTAAACCCTAAAAGCCCCAAACCCGAAAAAAACCTAAACCCCTATACCCTAAAACCCCTAAACCCTAAAAACCCCGAAACCCCTAAGTTGATAAAGCAGCCCAAAGCACTGCGAGCGTGAACTCGGGAATCGCAGCAGCCGACCGGAAGTCCAAGGTCTGCGCTTGCGAGCGCTCGCCAGCAGCGCCTTTCACATCCTGCTGTTTAGGGATTTAGGGCTTAGGGTTTAGGGTCTAGGGGTTTAGAGTTTAGGGCTTAGGGCTCTTTTAGGGTTTAGGGTTTAGGGGTTTAGGGTTTAGGGCTCTTTTGGGGTTTAGGGTTTAGAGTTTCGGTTTATAGGGGGGCTTAGGGGGGCTTAAGTTTAGCGTTTAGACAACCCTGAACCCCTAAACCCCTAAACCCCTAGACCTGAGGGTTCAGGGTTTCTCGGTTTAGATTTCAGGGTTTCAGCATAGTAGGGTTTTCGGTTTGGAGTTTAGGGTTTTAAGTTTCCCTAAGGGTCCATGTACCTAAATAGTAGATACTTTGGCCTTACAGTAGTCCCTATATAGGTACTTTGGGGGCCAAAGTATATACTTTTTGGGCACGTGGACCCTTAGGGTTTAACTTTTAGGGCTTAGAGTCTGGGGTATGAAGGGCTCAGATTTCTAGGTTTCGGGTTCAAGGTTTAAATTTAGATTTAAAGGCTTAGGGTTCAGGGCTTAAGCCTTGTACGGCTTTCAGGTTTAGGGTTGAGTTTTTTTTTCGAGTGTTGTGTCGGGCGTTTGCTCTCGCTCCCCACCCCCGGTAGAGGCGCACACAAGGCAAGTACCAATCAACACAACAGCACCAAGCCAGAACACAAAGAGAAGCCTCAGGCGGCCAGGGGTTCAGGGATTGTATTGCGCTTTCAAGGATGAGGGTTAAAGGGTTTAGGGGCTTCGCGGGTTTAGGGGTTTCGAGTTCACGGATTTGGGTTTGGGTATATGGCTCAAGTGCTTTATGGGCGCCGGAACACCTTATTAAAACAGCGAAAACCACCCTTTGCGACCCCATCTGAAAACTTTCCCTTCTGGTAAGTCCTATTTCAAGAAACCTTAAAGCAGTCCTTAAACCCTGAAGCGCTTGAATCCTCGACCGCTAAAACCCGTCTGTATCAACTTGAAACTCGGACCCGGAGCATCAACCGTGAACCCTTAGCCCTTAAGCCTGCAAGTCCTACGAGATGAAGCCCCCGAGCTTTTTCGCTATCCTTATAAAGCCCTTAAGCACTATAGTTTTTTTGTCTAGGCAGAGTTCTGACGGCTTTGGGTAGGGAGTCGGAATCGTCAATAGAAAAAACCGAAGTCCTAAAGCCCGCAACCCTATATAGGTTATTTAAGGTTGAAGGCATTTAGGGTTTAGCGTTTTAAGGTTTGCTGTTGAGGGTTTAGGGTTCTATTCTGGTGTCCGAATGTCCTTCTCAATGCGAGCGCCCAGTTTGATGGACGACTTCCTTTGTGATGACAACGGCTCGAGTCTTTGAGTCTGGGGCTGCAGGGCACATGGCTTTACAGCTCTGCCGGTTTAAGGCTTCTGTCTTAGGGTTTTTGCAATTTGCGGGCTTAATTTACAGTCCAGAGCTGGCCCTGGACTCAACAATGCGGTGGTTGGGTAGCAAGGTGACGAGTTGCTGCTAAGCGCCCCTTGTGTAATTGCTCCACATATGCGCGCCAAGGCCCTTGAGGGCTTGCGGTCCCTAAACCCTAAAACCTAAACCCTAAACCCCAGCCTTTGTTGGGGATTTAAAAGAAATGACAGGCAAGGTGCAGACCCGAGCTCCCCCGGGTCCCCATTTTCCCTCCTTGAAGCATGCTTTGTAAAGCGCGGGCCAAAGTTTAGTGTGAGGGTCCAAGGCTCAAGGGCAAGTTTTTCCACGATAGTATGCATGGGATGTCTTGTCGGAGGTTGCGCTAAACTACAAAATTTGCATCATTCAAATGCGGCGTAACATCTAAACTGATATGTACTTGCCCAATGCCCTACGAGTAGTGAAATCAGAAGTTAACCGTTTAGAACGATATCAAACTATCGGAATCCAAAAAACTCAGGTAAGGTGTTGGAGGGTATAACGTTTCCCTGTATCGGTCCAACGTTTCTGCCGTCGGGCTCGAGTATTCGACGTAAGGTTGAAGGTGTCGACTGTGGCATTTGGGGCATATGGGGATTCTTCTTCATGCTTTTATAGCTTGCCCCATATTCCTTGCAGAATAAATGAACGTTTTCCTAAGTCATCGGACTCGGCGGGTTAATCTCCATCACCATGCCAGGCCACTGCATCTTTCCTTTCGCGCGTGGCATGCTGATGTCTTCACGCAGCCGGCGCGGAAGCTTTTCTCGTTAAAGAAGCTGGAGCCACTGTACCTAAGCAGCTTCTGCGACACAATGTTAAGGGATGTGTTTGTGCTTAATGGGTCAAGCAGCAAATGTTGCTTGTGGCTTTTGCACGGTTGGTTGCTAGGTCCTAATCTCCTTCGGTGGGGCTTCGTTGCAGTTTGAACTTCAATTAACGGGCGTACTGGCTCAGTGTACTGCTCGTCAGGCTCCTGAATATTAAAAATGTACACCTCAGAGCCTCAACCTTTCAAATCACAAGATCTTCTGGAAAGGGAGGGGGCTTAGGCCCTGGATCATATACTCAAAAGTGACTGCTCCTCAAGCCGCTGTAACACAGCCCCGCCCCTGCACCCCCTCCGCACCGAAACGCACGGCTCCAAACCCGAACCCACAAACTCAACCCAGGACGCTCGAAACGCAAAGCCGGGAAGGTGTTAGGTTCAGGGTGTAGGGTTTGATGTTTCAAGGCTTAGGGTTATGCTTTGGGCGATGATCCGGCTCCTCACCTAACCGCACTCACGAGGCAGTGCACATTCCTGCGCCGTGCCCTCCTCTTACTCCCATGCGCCGACCTCCCTGGCCATGGCCCCAGAGTTTTTGTAGATCGCACTCCTTTTGCTGTAGATTTCGAACCGCATGCCGCACCGATAACTTTTTACTTGCAACTTGCAGCCCGCTACAGTTTCGTATTCAGGTCTCGGCGCCGTGTCATACATGCAACCACCTCACTCTCCACGACAGGGCTCCCCTGCGACGTGCAGGCATATAGGGGTTTAAGGAAGGGCTGTTAGGGTTTATTGCGCTTAGGGTTCAGCGCTAAATCCAAGATCGGCAAAGGCGGCTTGGTAGTTGCATCTCTGCACGCTTCTAGATATTCCGCCTCAGCTTCGTGGTTTTGCATGTCTGCAGCAATGGAGCGAGCAACATAGTTGGCTTTGCGGGTGATTTCCGGTTTCATTCGCCGGAAGATTCCCTCTAAGCTCACGAAGAATCTGTGCACTCGATGTAAGACCACTCAGGGGGAATTCCCCCAAACGGAAGAAAACATCCGTCGTCATCATAGATGTAGAGAAATCCCTTGTGTACTCTCATATACCGATCTCCCTCTATACCATCCATGTGAGAGCGGCGCAGTCAGTCATCATGGGCTTGACGACAAGGTGGCCTTCCGCGAGATGTGCAGCCACCAGCATCATGCATCTGATGTCCTCCGAGATGTCAGGATACTCCGCTCTCAGGTCGCCTAGCATGCGACGGGTGTTGCGCAGGATCGTATTCGTACGAGGCGAGATGTCTGGCGTTATGTTGTCCAGGGAATCTGACAGAATGGGATGAGACCTCCGAAACATATCTTGAAATCTGCGGGAGTGTGTGTCTGCTCCAGGTAAAAGACGACGTTTCTTGATTTCTTGGCATGATTTGGAGCTCCGTTATCTTGATCGTCCACGAGGTCTTCGATCATTGCCTCTAGATCAGCCATTGACTCGACCACCGACGGTTGTGAAGGCAAAACCACTGGGAAACGTTCGGTTGGGCTCAGGGCTTCCCGAGGAGATGCTCGGGCTTGTACTTCGTCCTCACGAAAGGATTCCTGTGCGACTGCAGCATCTTGATCCGGTCCGTGCGCAGTTTTCTCATTTCTTCTACACTGCGTCAGCTCCGAGACGAGACCCTGCATATTCGGAACATCATCCACGAACCCACCCGGAAGATATCGTGGGTGGATGCAGACGACTTTCATGCCATGGATCTGGACACCATAGTACTTCTCGAGTATCCATTTGTATATATTGAGCTGAAGACGGTAATGCTGACCTTGACAGTCTGCCACTGATTCCAGCGGAGACTTCATTGTCTTTCCGAGGCCATTGCACTTGTCCTCAAGCTTTTCACTACGCTTCCAGTCCACAAGATAGAAAACAGCACTGTCTCTTCGTTTCAAGACCATGTCAATGGAACCCGCAACATCCTCGTCGGGGGCGTATATGCACCACTCGGTTCTGTAAACTTCAACATCTCCCATTTGACTTACGATATTGACAGCTGCGTCCAGCTCTCCTTGCATCTCGCCTGCTGCGATTTGATATCCGTTGAACAAAAATTCTAGCACGGCGTGCATCCATGTGCCCGAATTGGCAGCCTCGTTCCTCTTGGTCTCCCACAAGAGCATAATTCCATCATCGCTCAAAACCAAGTGCTGTATTACGGGTCCAGTTCATCACATTCCGATCGGGAAAGTGCGAATAGACGACAGACCTCCGCAACATCCGGCTGTTCCTCTCGAAGTAAACTCACTAGATCTGCCTGATACTTGAAATCCAGGCCCATGAGCATTCTGGCAAGGCTACCAAAGTTGACCTCATAATCCAGATATTCAGGTCGGGGCCAGTTCCTGCCTGTCTTCATCATCATCAGAGCAGTCTGCGGATCAAACTGCTCGGAATGCTTGTGGATGAGAGTCGTGACCTGACGAAGTGGAAGTTTCGATACTTGCACCGCCTCATTATATACAGACGCACGATACGTAAACAAAGATGCACTGCGTCCCACTTTGTACCTCTCATAGTCGCACATGCACCCGTCGCGCTGGACTTCGAGTTTACATACCGTTCGCGCAACTCGAATCGTGCTGCTTAGCGGCGCTGCATCCGGCTTTCGCATCCTTGTAAAAATATACGTGGCCGTCGGAACTTCAAGTGTTTGTCTAGATCACAGGAGTTGATGGATGCCAGTTCCGTGCATGGCCGTAATGTTGCAGTGCTCGCCGTGCCGTGGTCGCTGGGCACCCGGAACACCGGCTCTTTCGGTGGCTCCAGCAAAACCGATCCAGTAATCCTTTCCATCGTATCAGACCAGCCACCTGAGAAATTAACAACAGTCAGCAATATTATTTTTCTATACATACACTTCGATCTGGTGACATGGGCGCGCCTCTTCCGGTAATCTCGTCCACGTCCATTTCGCAATCGACCTAAGTCATCGACTGTTTGTCTTGTATACTCGGGTCGGTAACCTTCATGGTAAAGGCAAGCAAGAACTAGTGCGCTCAAGCTGCCGATCCTCCCAAGAAATCCAAGTCGGGCGGGGTCACGTTGACATGAACCTGAGATATGGATGGCGCATTGTTCGCATCAGATTGCGGATCTGCAAGATGCCCGGCCTCTCGTTGCCCAGTTGTCTCGAGGCGGTTGTTGTCCTGGTCGCCTTCACGGAGTAGTCGTATCGCTGACCTGACATGAAAGTACCACTTCTGCAACTTCCTCTTGCTGATGGAAGCATCGAACGGCGAAGGCCACAAACTCAGATCGACTGCTTCGTGGAAAGGAATAAGCTCCCTCATGAGTCTTACATGAGCTCCAAAGTGCTTCATGCTTCTCTGCAGATTGGTTATCGAGTGGTCGGGAGGCGTGTGGAAGACGATGTCAGGCGGCACGTACGGGGCCATCTCTTGACTTGTTCGAACCGCCATTTCAAATTGTCGACGCCTGATCATCTGCAGTCATAGCGAAGGGCGATGGATACATACTCAGGACAGGCGGTTAACTCATGCACGTGCCGGAGACAGTATATTTCCAAGAGCTCGATCCTGCGAAAAAACACATACTCTTGGATAGCTGCAGTCAAGCTTTGACTTTCAACACCAGGTTTGGCTCCTCCCAGACAGTCTTGCAGCTGATCGTAGAATGGGGGATCCCAGAAACCGGAACTTTCCGAACACTCGCCTTCCGACACGGCATCAGAGAATGTATAGTCCTCGCTAACGATGCATCAGCGAACGTTGGCCCAAGCCCAGCACGCACACCCTTCACTACCCAACCTTTAGCGAAATGTCCCTTGCTCGCCTTAAGCGTAGAATTTGCAGCTGTATGTTTCAGAACCTTGCTGCGAAGGAAGGCACTTAAAAGCAGTGAGACATGGCATGCATGCGAGATGGAATTTAATTTCAGGTAGCCTGCTCACCGCGAAACTCAGCCAGCAAGCATCAAGCTCATTTCGATTTGCAGTGCCGTGTAATAATTTTACTCGCCATCATCGCTGTGGCCGTTCTGAAACTATGGCTACAAACTCAATGGAGACCAGCACATGGGGGGTCCGATGAAGTCCAACGAAATCCTCCATAATTCTTTTGGTCCACCACCAGTCCGTTGCATCTCCGAGGTCAAGGGGAGCTGTTGGCGCGCGTGTCCCAGCGTCAGCGCCGTCTGGTTCCTCGAAGCAGGTGCCCGGACTGAGGCGACCATGGATGAACTTTTGAAGTGGGCCAACGTTCCAGACGTCTGGATCTCCAGTTCGGCGGTTGGGGTGGTACCAGTTGCGAATCACAAACAGACATGAGTTGCCTGTTGACGGCCCGTTGTCGAGCTCTGAGTCGCCCTCGTCGACATGAGTGCGCTCATGTCTTCGCAGCTGCACCTTGCAAGACTTGCCTAGAGATCAATTTTAGATTTTATAGACGCGTCATCGACGTACAAGGAGGGGTGTCTAAACTTGGTTGGTGCACAAAAACGACCAGAAAAAAAAAAGACGTTGTGGCTGCAGTAAAGGGATGGTGTCTAAAAAATCTAAAAATCATAGTTCGTGTGTATGTGTTTAAACGCGAGCAACCAGGGTCATCCTCTCCCAAGATGCGGGTTGCGATTCTAGGGGGTACACCGACCAGCCTTTCGACCAGGCTTGCCAAATTTGCGTGGCCTCTCGGTTCTTGGATTCGTCGCTGTGCACCCAAAAAACCGGCGAAACACCTCCGCGCTCTCCACCTGCTCTGGCATGTGCAAAAAGTATTGAAACTTTGGGTAGATTGGAAATCCACAATGCGCATAATGATACATGTGTGCAGCAGCCAACGACCTCCATCGAGACATGTGCCGGGAGCGAAGTTCAGGCTGTTTCGCCAAGGAAAACAGCTCTGCCAAAGTGGCCATTGCTTCGCATCTGTGCTCACCTACAGAGCCGTCCCGAGTAGAAAACTCTTGTGCGTACCTCAACATGAAGCTGGTTGCTGATGTCATCTCCTGGTTGATCTTGACCTCGATGACCTCGCATGTGTTTTGCATTGAGTACACATGAATGGTCTGGTAGAACCGATCATTTTCTCCACACCGCAACCATCCGCGACATGTTTTTGACATGTTCAATCGTGTCAAAACATTTTTAGTTTAGATTTCAATTTTGATGACCATAAGATTGCATTGCTGAAATGCATGTGTATTCATGTGTAAAACATGTATATTTCTGCATGTGTTTAATATTCGTGTTTAAAATAGGTGAACGACCGCGTCTAAAGACACAAAAAATCCATGTTTAGAAACCTATGGATATTTTTAAAATCCAGCTCGAGTTTAAAAATCCAGCGTGTTTATTTTCAAAACCCTTGTAAAATACAGTACGCGCGGCTCAGCCTTTCAGACGTGAAAAAGTTTTAGGGGCTGTTGTTATTTCCGCAGTGCCGCACTCAATAGTTTAGATGCGGGCGTCTCCAGGGTTGCCAGTCCTGCCCCAAAAGCTGTGCCACAGCCCGCATGTTCAATTGACCAGTGGCATCAATGGAAAACGGAGCGGCAACTTATCCGAAAATGATTGATTGACGATCGAGGTAAGGAGCTCGTAAAATGTTAACGGGTGACCATGCCGTCGTAGACACAGGGCAGTGAATGCAGACCAAGCCAAATGCGCGCTCCGGAGAACACGCACAGACACGCCCACACCCGCACCCACACCCCCAAAACCCCCACACCCACGCCCACAAGCACCCGCACATGCATGCGCACATGCACACGTCCACATGTCCACACATGCACACACTCACCGTGGCGTGGCAGAACAAGAATGCCGCTCCAAAATATGCGTGAAACTGTGGCGGGAGCGATGAGTCGCAGCCAACCTTTGTGGTTGCGGCGCGAGCACGATTCGAGGGGCGGGGGGGTGGGGGCGGAGGGGCGGACACACAGTTAAGCGGGAGCCTGGTTTCCAGCCAAAAGCATCCCACTGTACGCACGGCGTGGCGGTAGCACGATCCATTCAGTTCGGGACCGTCAAATTATGGATGGCGCTTTGGAAAGAGGTTTAGGGTTTAGGGTTTAGGGTGCGACTTTAGTAGAACATGTGCATTGTGCAAGACTGGGAGCTGCGGGAAATTATGGGAAATTTCAATCCCAATAGAACCCCGAGCTGTAAACCATAAAACCCTCAAGCCTGAACCCTACAACCCTCGGACCCCCCGAAGACGGGAATATCGTGGTAGCCCTCTTCTGGAGCCCATAAAAAAACCAAGAGAACCCAATACACCTTAAATTAAGGAATATACCTTAAGTCACAATATTGAGGCCCCTACAATTTAAGGTGTGTTCCTTAATTAAGGTATATTGGGTTCTCTAAGGAAGAAAAGGAGGAAGCCGAAGTTCGCTTCTCGAACCCTTAAGTCAAAGGAAGCTACAGGTGGGGAGTTGAGGGTATAGGGTTTAGGGGTTTAGGGTTTAGGGTTTAAGTTAAAGGAAACGACAGGTGGGGAGTTGAGGGTAAAAAAGGGCTTCTATAAGGCTTCTATAAGGTATATAGACCTTCTATAAGGCTCCTATAACGGTAACTACCCACCTGAAAATGTCCTAGATTAAGAACCCAGAATACACCCAAAATCCGGCAAAGGATCAGCGAAAGGAACCCTAACAAAATACGCGCTTCACTACACCCCCGAATAACACCCCGCATCAACCTCGACCCCCTAAACCGCCTAAACCCCTAAGCCCTGAACCCGAAACCACCCAAAAAGAAGGCGCTTCCCCGCCGGAGATGCAGTGGAGGCCCCTCGCTCCAGGGGATGCTCCGAACGCGAACTCCGCGGTTGAGGCCGGATGAGACCCGGCGCAAGCAGAGCTTCTTACCGTTCTGAGCTTTCTGTTTGGTTGAGGGATGTTCAGGGGTAGGGCTTAGGGTTTGAAGTCTTGGGGGTTCAGGCATGTTCAGGGTCTTTGAAGGAGTAGGGTTGAAATGGGTCCAATGGGTTTCTGTGTTACGGTGACTTTGAGTTTAGGTAGGGCTCAAAGGCTGGAGTATACTTACCCTAAGCCCTAAACTTTAGGGTTTAGGGTTCTTGGTAGACTTCTGTTCGTCTGTGCTTTTGGGGGGCACTAGGCTCGTGGCTTTAGGCCCTTGAGGCGACGCGCCTAGGGCTGCAAGGCTTCAGATGTTCAGGGCATAGGGTTACGGGGTATTCGGGGTATTACCCTATAAACCCTAACCCCTAAACTAGCGTTTAGGGTTTAGGGTTTAGGGTTAACCCCTAAACCCCTAAACCGTACTAGGGTGTTCCGGTTTAGGCTTTTAGGGCTTCTGGCTCAAGGTGTTGAGGCTCTGCGCTTTGGGTTTCGGCGGGTATGGTTGTGGGGGTCCCAGGCTTCGACATGCCCCAGCGAGAACCCGAAGCTGCAGTGACAGTCGCAGTTCCCATGGGGTCATGCTGGGCTCGAGGAGTTTATGGGCTTTTCGGGGGTTCAGGGTCTAGGGAGTCTGGGGGACATCAACGTCTAAACCCCAAACCCTACACCCTAAATCCCTAAACCCCAAACCCGAAACCCTGAACTAAACCACCATCTTTCTTTGACACGGGGACGGTTCCAAAATTCAAGACCTCAGGTTCTCACGTCAGGTGTTCCCTCCGCTCCCCGCAACGGTGGAATCTTCAAGAGGCCCTTGAAAAAAAGAGCACGTCTCTAACCCTAAACTGAAAAGCCAAGTAGCCCAACAAAAACAGACTACCATACCCTAAGGTAGCCCATAATTGGCTCAAAGTCGCCCCTAAATACAGACTACTGGCTTTCCAGGTAGGGTTTAGGGTTAATTTACAAAACCCTAACCCCTAAACCCCTAAAACCCAAAACCATTAAAACCCTAAAGCCCTAAAGCCCTAAAACCTAGAGCCTCAGTCTGAGGCTCATGACGGCGGTTCTATTTCTAGGATGGCGCGGCAGGCGTTAGGGCCGCCGTCCAAAATCCCAGAGATGGGGTTTAGGGGTTTAGGGGTTTAAGGGCTTGAGGGTTTAGGGCTTTAGTGGTTTAGGGGAAGGGGTTTAAGGGTTTAGGGTTTAGGGCTTTAGGGTTTAAGGGTTTAGGGCTTTAGGGTTTCAGGGCTTTAGGGCTTTAGGGTTTCAGGGTTTAGGGTTTAGGGCTTTAGGGTTTTAGGGTTTAGGGTTTTAGGGTTTAGGGTTTAAGGTCTAGGGCTTTAGGTTTCT